>BPLR01009528.1:0-82649 GCA_021605095.1 Caerostris extrusa | reverse complement strand
AGTTACGTATTGCTATAAAACTCTTTAATTAAAAAATCAAAAAAAGAAGAAAAAACATTAAAAAACACCATTTTTCTAGTTAACCAAAGCGTTAATTTAAAAAATAAATAAATAAAACAATTTTCACTTAAAAAAAATTCTTCCCTGAAAAAGGTTTAAAATTCTACAACTATTACAAAGCACGATTTTTTTCAATAAAAATTGTTTTATTAAAAAAAAAACAAAAAACAGCATTTATCTAGTTAACTAAAGCGCTAATTAACATTCAACAAATTAAGGTTAATTAATTTAAGAAAGAAATAAATAAATAAATAAAAAAATTTTCACTTAAAAATTCAGCCCTGAAAAGGTTTAAAATTCTACAACTATTACAAAGCACGATTTTTTTCAATAAAATTGTTTTATTAAAAAAACAAAAAAAGCAGCATTTATCTAGTTAACCAAAACGCTAATTAACATTCAACAAATTAAGGTTAATTAATTTAAAAAAAATAAATAAATAAATAAAAATTTTCACTTAAAAAAATTTCATCCCTGAAAAAGGTTTAAAATTCTACAACTATTACAAAGCACGATTTTTTCAATAAAAAATTGTTTTATTAAAAAAAACAACATTTATCTAGTTAACCAAAGCGCTAATTAACATTCAACAAATTAAGGTTAATTAATTTAAAAAAATAAATAAATAAAAATTTTCACTTAAAAAAATTTCATCCCTGAAAAAAGGTTTAAAATTCTACAACTATTACAAAGCACGATTTTTTTCAATAAAATTGTTTTATTAAAAAAAAAAAAACAAAACAACAGCATTTATCTAGTTAAATCAAAGCACTAATTAACATTCAACAAATTAAGGTTAATTAATTTAAAAAAAAAAGAATAAATAAAAAAAAATTTCACTTAAAAAAAAATCGTCACTGAAAAGGTATTCTACAATGCATGCAAACGTCCCTTTTTCAATAAAATTCTTTATTAAAAACAAAAACAAAACAAAAACAAAACATAAAAAAAAAAAAGTTAACCAAAGCGCTAATTAACATTTAACAAATAAAAAGGTTAATTAATTTAAAAATAAATAAATAAAAAAAAAAATTTTCGCTTAAAAAATCGTCCGTGAAAAGGTTTAAAAATTCTACACCTAATGCGAAACACAATTTTTTTCCATAAAATTCTTTTATTAAAAAAAAAAAGACAGCATTTATCAAGTTAACCAAAGCGCTACGGTCACAGCACTCAGAGCATCTGCTCGAAATCATAGCAACACATGTTGCTTCAATCGATAAAACAGATGCTATCCTATCAAGCGATTTCGATTAAACGGCGAAAAATAATCGAAACGAAAGAAGATAACCAGAATTTAAAAATTCAAACAACAGATGTGTTTTGATTTGATAAGTTCTTTTGTAATTTTTTTTTTTTGAAATATTGTACTTTTTGTATTTGTGCAATGTTTCTCCATTCTTTTTTTTTTTTTTTTTATGATAAAAGATTATAATTCTTCTGCGAAACACTTATGATGTTTTAGATTTAAGTAAACAAATAATAAGTAAATATTCAAAAAATAAAATAATTCACAATAAATATCACGTGATTTTATTTTTAGTTCGATTCGAATTTCGAATATTTATTTTTTTTAATCAGCTGACTGTGAAATAGTCTGTTAGAAATTAAATTTAATTAAATGCATTAATAAATGCATTTGAAATAATTCTGCACGTGATCTTATTTACATTTGTAGTTTTTAGTTATAACTTAATAACTTTATTTATTTATTACCAAGTTGTATTTATTTTGTTATAAAGAATTATTTATTATTAATTAATAAAGAATTAACATTATTAATAAAGAATTTAATAATTTATCAATTATTATTTATTAATAATTTATTAATTAATAATTATTAATAAAAATTGTTTTTCATACTTTGTTTGTATGTTTATTTTCTACGTTTATATTTTCATCATATATATATCTATATTTTTACTATTTTATTAATTTTCATTATTCTTTGTATGATAAAATTTTAGACTAGTTTTAGAGATCAGATTAAATTTTAGCTAAAAATAGCTATTGTATTCAAAAGAAAATTTTTAAAACTTTATTGACATTTTTGCCGAATATATTTTGTTAAATTTACTAAAATGGAGCAACTGTGTTCATATTTTCTTAAATTGCAATTTAAGAAACCAAAATAAAATTTTAATTAATTATAAATAAGAAAACTTAATTTAACATGTTCAACGACAAATTTCTTAAAATGAGAAAAAAATATAAAATAAATAAAATACTGATAAATAATTGAATATCTATATGAAAAAAATATTGTATCTATATATATATTTATGTTATATAAAAATATTATATCTATAAATTTATTTTATATCTTTTTATTTTTTATGAAAAATAAATAAATAAATAAAGCACTCTAAGCAATTGTTGGGAGTTGATGTTAAATTACGAATAAAAAGAATTTATAAATTACAGCATAAAATACTACATTTTACGCAAATATAGCAAGTTTGCCTTTTGCCATTTTTATCACCTCTTGAGAATGTAACATTTACAAAGCATTTGCGTAGAACAATTGGTAGGAGTGGCCAACCCGCGGGCCACATGCGGCCCCGTCTGGAACATTTTCGGGCCCGTGAGATGTATCACACTTTTACAAAATATATTTATTTTATAACGACCAAAGGAGTGAAAACCAATGTATTAAAATAATACATTATTTCGGCATCCATATATTAAAAAATGAACTGTCGAAATGATGAGAAAAAATTAACTTTGTTTTTGAAATACTATTCTTGCGCATATAGGACAGATGTTGCCTGTTTTATAATTGAGCTTACAGTTATGAGTTCGCAGAATAATTAAATTATATTCTGTGAAATCATGATGCGCGAGCATCGATTTGCAAAAGCTATGTGAAAGTGGAGAAACAAATATCGCATTATTAAAATAAATATTTTTTATATTTATTTATTTGCAAATCGAAAAGGAAATGGACCCAACAACAAAAAAAAGCTCACACGTAACGGACGTACCCATTACGATGTTCCAATACCCAAATTGTGATCAATGTGCAAAAGCTAAGTGAAAGAGTGGAAAAACACATATCGCACTAATAAAATAAATATTTTTTGAATGATTTCATTTTTTTTATTTCCTTTATATTTATATATTTCATTTTGAGTGTTCTATATTTCTTTACAATGTGCGTTGAGTATCGTTAATTATTATATTAGCTATGTTCACATGTAAGAATAATAGTAAACACAAAAAATAATAACTCATTCTGTTTCAATGTTTCACTCTCAAAAAATGTCTCTAATGGGTCTACATCTAATAAGTGGCTATATAATTTTATAGGCGGCCCGCGGAGTTAGGATGCATTTCCAAAGTGGCCCGCAAGATCATTTGGGTTGGCCACCTCTGAACTATACAAAAAAAAAAATAATAATAAATAAAAAATAATGCTCTCCCAAGTTGTTGTTCGAGTAGGCGTTAAATGACGAATAAATAAAAATTATAAGTTCATAGCATAAAATACTTCGCATTTTACGCAAATATAGCGAGTGTGTCTTACGCCATTTTTATCACCTCTTGAGGCTGTAACATTCACTAATCATTTGCGCAGAATAAAAATAATGCTGTAACATTAATGTAACGGTAACGTCAATGCTGTAACATAACACAAAAATGTTTTTTAATTTTAATCATCCATTGAATAATTTACGTTAAATTTTCCAAAACGCTAAAGATACACACATATATACCATTGTCCCTATATACCAAATATATTGAAATCATATTTGAGCCGAATCTTATAACAAATAACAGAATCTCGATAAACAAAAGCTCAACTAACGATGTTTGGTCTTCATATTTCACATGCAACATACCCACAATTTTTTCACCTGGCCAACTATTTCGTATGCGGTTCATTAGATACACCCACTATTTAGAGCAACCCTGGTGCAGTATGACTTGACGAATGAAAAAATATACATAACAAAAATGGCCAGCTGTCTCTTTCTCTCTGCGACCGTTACACTTACGCAAACCAACCGTTGACCCCAACGGATTTTTACACCCCCTTCTTCTCCCCCTCCCCTACACTTTTCAATCAATGCATGGAACTTGAATCATGACAAAAATGCAGAGAGCTTGTGTCGGAACGCCATTGGAAAAAGATACAAAAAATGTCTCTTTTATTAGCAGTCATAATAGCAGGGGGATGAAGTTGTGTGTTTGGAATCGTTTGGTATTGCGTAGTTATAAGTTTGGACTGGAATTATATTAAAAACAATGTTTGTGAACAGTAACAAAAAAAAAAAAAAAAAAAATCTAAGAGTATTGTTTTAATAATAAATGTCAATAATAATATTTTTTTTTTCATTAAATTAATTTAAATTCGTGTTCTGATGAATTTTGTTTGTAAGCTCAATTTCACAAATAATGAATGCAATAATTTGGTATTAATAAAAACAATGATTTAAGAGTAATTAAAAAAACGATTTGTAATTAATCAGACATTGATTTACAATTCATTCATTTACTTATAAAGAATTTACAATTATTCAAATACTGATTTACAGTTTAATTCATTTACTAGTAAAGAATTTACAACTAATCAAACAGTGATTTACTATTAGTCAGTAATGATTTATAATGTAATTCATTTACTAATAATTTATAATTGATGAAACAATGATTTATAGTGTAATTCATTTACTCGAAAAAGAATTTACAACTAATCAAACAAGGATTTACAATTAGTCAGTAATGATTTATAATGTAATTCCTTTACTAATAATTTATAATTGATGAAACAATGATTTATTGTTTAATTCATTTACTCCAAAAGAATTTACAACTAATCCAACAAGGATTTACAATTAGTCAAATAATCATATACAATAATAATAATTAATGATATACAATTTAATTAATTTATTAATAAATAATTTACATTTTTACAATTTTAGATAAAAAATTTTTAACATTTAATAATTAAACTATTTAATATGAAAATAAAAGTCAGTCTTTACAGTTTATCAGAGTACCTTGTGCCCAGGGGCCTTAAACTCCTATCTGGTCAAAATTGAGTACATGTCGATAAGTAGGAGAAACATGGTTATCAAAAAAAGGAAATAAGTTGTTAAGGAAAATGTCCCCAAATTCAAAATTTTAAGAAGAAAATAAATAATATAAAACAGTAAAATAGCAAAATAAAAAGAGAATCCACAGGAGGATAGGGTAAGAGCTGCTAGAAATGATGACGAAAGGACGTATATGAAAATAAAAGTACATATAATGGAAAGTTATATATGTAATTATTACAATTTTTTTAGCGATTTTCATAAAATGAATAAGAAATAGTATATATAATCATTTTTGAAAAATTTAAATTTTTGGCATGTTCAATATGTTTTATTGAGAGCCAAACCTCATGTTTTAAACCAATTTCAGGAATTATTTTTTTTAAGCTGGTTTAATAAAATAAATACTAGATTTTAGTCTTGTATTAGTAATAAATAAGGAACATTAAAAATAACTGTTTGAACGAATACAAATAAAAAATAAAAGCACACTACAATTTCAATTAATACAATAAATAAGCTTTATTTTAAGCTTTTTACGTAAATTATTCACTTGCGAGTATTTGGCAGCTTGCCAAATCTTGTCTTCTTCACTGCAGTTCATTTTCCCATGATTAGGAGAAACGTACAATAGAGCAGACACGCACTACAAATTAGGATGATAAATATGATAAATTAGAATCGTAATTTAAAAATCACGCCTAACTTTTCTTAGTTAAATTTTCGTAATGGTTTTAGAATTTCAGGCACTTTTAATTTCTTAATAAAGGATACAAAATATTTTAATGACTGAATTAGACGATTTAATTTAATTAGAAAATTGTTTCAGATAGATAATTTTTTTTTTAACAGAAAAAAAAATCGCACTCATGCATTTCATACTGGAACTAATAAAGAATTTACAATTAATCAAACAATGATTTATCGTTCAATTCATTTACCAATAATTTATAATTATTCAAACAATTTACAATTAATCAAACAATGATTTGCAATTAATCAAATAATGATTTACATTTTAATTCATTTTTCATTTACATTTTATTTCATACATTTACCAATAATTTATAATTATTGGTAAATGTATGAAATGTTTTATAGTTTAATTCATTTGAACAATTTATGCATTTAAACAATTTATGAAACAATTTTCAATTAATCAAACAATGATTTATAGTTTATTCATTTACTAATAATTTATAATTAATCAAACAATGATTTATAATATATATATATAATCAAACAAGGATTTATAATACATATATAATCAAACGAGGATGTATAATTAATCAATGATTTACATTTTAATTCATTTTCAATTCATTTACATTTTATTTCATACATTTACTAATAATTATAAATTATTGGTAAATGGATTAATCCATAAATTATTGTTTGATTAATTGAAAATTCTTTGTATTTTCAATTAATCAAACAATGATTTATAGTTTAATTCATTTACCAATAATTTACAATTAATCAAACAAGGATTTACAATTAATCAATTATTTACAATTTAATTCACAATAAAAAATTTACAATTCATCAAATAATGATTTACAATTTCCAATTAATTCAATAATAAATAATTTACAATTAAAACAATTTAACAAAACCATCATTTACAATTGATTTACATCATTTAAAATGATTATTAAATGAATTAAATTTCACGATGTAAATAACTTTCGTAGAGTTCAGATAGTTACTTAGTATGATTGTCAATGAAATAATCTCAAATTCAACTGGATTAAAAAAAGTCGAAAATACGTAGTTGAAACACAAAGCAAAACGGGTTAAACTTATTTAAATTTTCGTTACGGCTTTAGATTTTCAGCCATTTTTAATTTAAGAATAAAGGATACAAAATATTTGAATGACTGAAGTAGATCTGCAATAGACTTCTAATTTAATAAGAAAAATGTTTCCGAAAATAACTTTTCTTTTGAACTGCTAATTGAGAAAAGAAATTGCAGTCATGCCTTTAATATAAGAGCTAAATAGAGTTTTTCCAATAGAAACATTTTGATACAAAGGACTACAGCATGTTGCAAATAATGTATTCTGCTAACTGCAATTTGTCATCCATAAAACTGACTTTCATCTATCTAAAAATTAAGCGGCCTGGTGACTAATTGGCTAGTTAGTTCCACAGGCTTCAGGTTTGAATCCTGGTGGTGGCATGGGTGTTTGTTAGTTATTCAGAATCCACATTAAACTATAGGGCCTGTCTAATGAAACTAAAACGTGAACAAAAATGACAGTAGAGCGACAAACCAAATCTCAAAATAAAAGTATTTCAATACATTCACAAAAACATTAAAAAACGAATGTGTTTTTTATGATTAATGTATTTATGTCTCATTTATTTTTGTTATTTACATCTCAGAATTAAATAGTATATGGGTCGTTTTCATTCAAAGTGGTGCAAGACTATTTTTGACAAAATGTTACTTAATGATAACAATGAATGCAATCTGCTTTGTGCTTATTATCTATAAAAGTTCCCAAAAATAAAATTCTTCAAAATTTTCATCATTTTGCCAATATAAATTTATGTAGTTAATGAAATTACAAATAGAATTACTGTGAAAAGACCACTTTCCGCAAACACATTTTTTTCCCTAATGCAGCTGGCAATACAGAGACAGTTAATCTTTATGCGATAAGCAAGGGCTGCATCGCCGTTACTCACTTAGCTCTACCCAGGGGCACGTGTAGCGTGAAGATAGGCTAGCTCACACTACCCCTACAACTCTGAATGATCCTATTAGACCTGGTTCACCTTTGTTTGGCGCAGTATAGCCAAATCTGGCTCTTATGCTATTAAACCCCAACCAACCAACCTATTAGGCCTGGACCTACGGTTTTAAGTAGATTCCTAATCGCTCAAACATCCATGGCACCGCCGGCACTCGAACCTGAATCCTGTGTCACCGAGCTCCAGAGCGCTAGCCACTCGGCCAATTATATTTCGTTAATATAAATTGACGTAGTTGATGAAATTACAAGTATAATTGCCTTAAAAAGTCAATTTTCCTCAAAGACCTAATGTTTAGTTCGAAAATTATGCTACATAATTTCTTTATTTCATTTTATATGTGTGGCAGCACTGTTAACGACATAAAAATGTTCTTCGCTTACTGGAATTTTGTTGTTTGCTTCTGAATCATCGTCAGAGGAGGACTCTAGTTGAAAACGCGTTTAGAGTAGAAAACGCTATTAGTTCCCTGTTTGTTCCCCCTATACATTGCTGCTGTTGTTGTTCTAAAGCAGCTGGCAATGCAGAGACAGTTAATCTTTACGCCATACGCAATGGCTGCGGGGCCTGTGTAGCCTGAAGATAAGCTACGGACGAGTAACAATACCCTTACAACGCTCTACGATCCTATTAGACCGGAACCTACCAGTACGAACGGCACCGCCAGATTGTGGTATCGAGGGCCAGAGAGCTAGCCACTCGACCATCAGGCCCATTCCGCAAAGACATAATATTTATTTCAAATATTATACTACATAATTTCTCTACTTTATTTTTATAAGTGCGGCAACACTCTTAATAGCCAAATTTTCGTTCGTTCACTGGAATTTTGAATCATCGTCAGAGAAGGACTCCATAGCTCTGAATAGCATCAATTGAAAACGCTATTAGTAGAAGTGTGTTCTGTTTGTTCACCATATACAACGTTGTATAAAACATTGGATGAAAATGCGGTAAATATAATACCAGTTTAAAAATTTAAAATGTCCTATTAATAGAAAGTTGTAATGATTAAGTAATTAAAAGGGCATTTACCTGAAGCAATATTGAAATTAAATCTCTTTTTGACATATTTAATAAAAATTTCATTAAAAAATTGGTCCGATTCAATTGAAATCCCATACTTAATATTTCATACATATACGATTTTTCACATTTTGTTGACTATGAAAGTGGCGTAAGTCTATTTGAGATCATCATTTGATTTTAAAGATGAGCTTCAACACAATATTTGTATCCAGAATCCTTTAAAAATGGCACTGATTTCAATGTGTCTCACATTTTGTGCGACACATTTAGTGTTACTGGCATCCATCTCCAAGCCATACGTGCCCTCTGGGTAGTGTTAAACGAGTAGCGCCGGTGCAGCCCTTGCTTATGGTATAAAAGATGAACTGTCTGTATTGCCAATTCCATCAATTCAACAACAACATTTTGCATAAATGTATGCTTTTCACATTTTGAAAGTGATGTAAATACATTTGAGAACTTCAAAAGTATGAATTTCTATTAACAAATACTTTAAAAATCGATCCCATTATAAACTTAAATGAATTTAATATTTAAAAATACATAAAATGAGCATATTAATATATATCAATATTTTTCAAATCATATACAAACCCTTAAATATCTCAGTATAATATAAAATAGACTTACCACTTTCAAAGGAAACGGCTCAAATATTTAAAAGTCGTTGCTAACAATGAATGCTTTTTTCACTGGTATTTAATTCTAATTTTCTGCTAATTTTTACTACAAAACCTTTTTGATATATTTAATAAAAATTTAATTTATATAATACTACTAATTTTAAATTAATAATGCTATTTTTAAATAATTAGTAAATTTAATTTTATAATACTATTTTTAACTTTGTACTATCTTATTCTACTGTTAATTTTACTGTTTATTTCTTTCACTATTCATGTTATTTTTAATTACATTAATTAATTATCAATTTCCTATTATTTTAATGCCAATATTGAATTACAACTAAAATTAAAACTAATTTAAATATTATTTTTTATGTTTCTGTTACTTTTTTATTCTAATTCTAACTAATATTTATCTGTCATGATATTTTTAATTAATTTTATTTTATTTAAAAACTATTGTGAACAATATTGTTGGCAACAAATTTTAAATATGAGCTTCAACATAATTATCGTCTTGAGGATCATTTGAAAATCTTATACTTTGTGTGACACTTTTTAAAAATTGATCCTATAAAACATATTCAATGTTAAAAGTATTTTCATGGGTAAGCTAATATTTTGCTTTAGTGTTTTAGTTATGCGTTATTATTTTTAATTAAAACTGTTCAATTAATTCACTATTTCCAGGCTTTCCATTGACATTTGAATAAAGTAAATATAAATTTCGTTTGTTATATATATTTACTTTATTTAATTCATTTTTTGTACTATTTAGTTTAAGAGGATGGACTTTTTCTTTTAATTAAATTAATATTAATATTAATATTATTATATAATATTATAAATAATATTATATTAATATTAATGTTATTTCAAAAAAGATCATTGAAATGTATATTATAACTGTAAATAAATTAATTAATTTACTTGAACGTAAAATTAATTTACTTTATAACTTGAAATTTATTTTTATTATAAATTAATTTATTTTATAACTCATTTTATAAAATTTAATTATTTCATGACTTCAATGAATAAATTTATTTTAATATTAGCAAAGAATTTGAATATTTTTTTCAGGTAAAATATATTTTTTTTCCCTTGTTTATTCGGAATATCATTACTGATTTTATTCTTTACCATTCAAATATCAATTTATTATTTATTTAAAAGTAAAAAAACCGTAAGTAATTCGAATAAGGCGTCAAATTTTAATGATATTCTTTCGAGTATTTTACAGGCAGTTAACTTGGATTTTTTTGCTGTTGTTGTTGGTTATTGAAGGATTTAAAAAAAAAATTACTGATTTTTAAAAAATTCATCTGTTCGTAAAATTCATTCGTATGAATATTTTGTGATGAGATGATTTTTCCCTTTGTTAATTTTTATAACAGCTGACTAATTTCTGAATTTTAGAATTTTTAAAAATTTCCTTAAAATTCGAAAATTAATTAAATTTCTTCAGTTTTACAAACAGTCGATGGTTTTTTTTGGTTGTGATTAATAATTATTTAAACATTCCATTCTGTAATTTCTGTAATTAAAGGGATTTCAATGCTTACGAAAAATTTTTACTAGCAGACGATTTTTTTCAGTAATTCTGATAATTACTGACTGATTTCAGCTTAATTTAAAAATTTATTCTGAACTTCTATAACAATCATTCTGTAATAGATCGAATTTCCATGGTATTCTTTCGAATATTTATAGTCAGACGATTTTTTTCATTCTGATAATTACTGACCATTTTCAGCTTAATTTAAAATTTATTGTAAAAATTTATAACGATCATTTGGTAATGGATCGAATTTCCGTGGTATTCTTTCGAATATTTATAGGCAGACGATTTTTTTTCAGTCATTCTTATAATTGTTGACTGATTTCAGCTCATTTTTAAAAATGCTAAACTTCCATAATCATCATTCAGTAATGAATCGAATTTTCATGGTATTCTTTCGAATATTTATCGGCAAACGATTTTTTTCCTTCACTAATTCTGATTACTGACTGATTTCAGCTTAATTTTAAAAATAATTCTAAACTTTCATAACAATCATTCGGTAATGGATTGAACTTTCATAGTATACTTTCAAATATTTATCGACAGACGATTTCTTTCTTCACTAATTCTGATAACTACTAACTGATTTCAATTTAATTTTTAATTAATTCTAAAGCTCAATAACAATCATTCGATAATGGATCGAATTTCCATGGTATTCTTTCAAATATTTATCAGCAAACGTTTTTTTTTCCTTCACTTATTCTGAGAATTACTGATTAATTCCACCGTAATAAAATTTATTCTAAAGTTTCATAAGAATCATTCGGTAGTGGATCGAATTTCCACGGTATTCTTTCGAATATTTTTCGGCAGACGATTTTTTTCTTCACTCATTCTGATAATTACTGACTGATTCAGCTTAATTTTAAAATTTATTCTAAACTTTTATAGCAATCATTCGGTACTGGATCGAATTTCCATAGTATTCTTTCGAATATTTAAGAAAGAAGATATTTTTTTCTTTAGTAATTCTGATAATTATTGAGTGATTTCAGTTTAATTTTAAAATGCATTCTAAAGTTCAACAATCATTCGGTAATGAATCAATTTTCATGGTATTCTTTCGAATATTTATCGGCAGACGATTTTTTATTTTCCTGTACTGATTCTGATGGAAAAATCGAAGTCTGGCTTTTAACGATCCATAAGAACGTTCTTGAAAAATGGAGAACATTGCAGAAGAACAATGTTTGCTCTGCTCGTTCATCAAGATGGGGGCCTCGCCCGCTGAGTAAACAGTCCGTGGACCGTGTGCTGTCATTTTGTAGATTGGAGCCCCGCGGTCTTCAGACATGTGGACACAGGCTCTGACATTTAGGATTCTGAGGATTTTCCACTCTTTCATACCTGCTGCAAATGGCGACGATAAAGATTCTGCGCGGGGCAAAAAATAAAACAAATAAAGTAGGTCGCCTTCGACTTTGTAAAGGATCACTCTATTGTTCTTATTTTTCCAATTTGGGAAATTATTCCTGGCACAAAAGAACGTTCGATTATTCCGAAGCTCGTTCTGAAACGAATTTATATCTTTATGGATTTTTGCCCTTCGAGAACAACAAAATTAACTGCAACTGTCAAAGTTGCTTCAAGAACAACAAATGGCTATGTCAGGATTCCTATTTATATGCAGAAAAGATCTATTTACTTTGTTCGTTTTTTTTTTTAGATGGAAAACGCCAAATTGCGTAGAAAAGATGTATTGCATAACAGGCATTCTATAGTCGCATTCATTTGCAAACAATAAAGAAAAAAATATATTATATATTTTCTATTAAGCTCAGAAAACTGTATTATTTGGTAATTATATTTGTGTTTATCAAGCAAATATTGGATGCGTGCATAAAATAACACTTGTAATGAGTTTTATAGGAACAAAACTTATATCTAATTTCACAGTGAACGCATTTTATATCAAAGCGGATTGAAATTTATGTTTGTAAGTCAATAGATATTTCATACTCACATGCTTATTAAAAAGAAACTTTTTTATTTTTTATTTAAATTCCATGACAATAAGTAATTTGTTATGTTTTTATTTAAAATAAAATGGATTAAAATGAAACAAAAACGCGTAAATGATTTCAAGAAAGAGTAAAATATTTCATTTTAAATATGGAAATGATAATTTCTTGCAATAATTTTGTTGTGAAAAGAACATTTTTTTTTTTAAATTTTTTTTAAAAAAAAAAAAATTTAATAAAAAATTATTATTAGAAAACTATTTGAAATTAAATTATTTGAAAATTTGCGCAATTAATTTTGAATAAGACAAAATGGCTAATAATAACTAAAAGTAATTACGACTCAAAGAAAATATTTAAAAACTTTAGCGAATCATTTATTGGAAGTGATTATAATATGAAATTTCGTTAATACACACACACACACACTTTTTGCTCTTGGATTTTAAACATTTTAAACTATCGATGACTTAAAAAAGAATACAAAGAAATCACTAAATATTATCGCATTATTTAAATTGAAAGACAAAATTTTTATGTTCTATATAAATAAATTAAAAGTAAATTTTCCAGTATAAGATAAGTTCAAAAATGTATCTGTTTTAAATAACTACTAGCTGGAAAAAAAAAATTGCAGAATTATTAACATCGCATGCCATGCCATGTAGATTCACTATTATACAGCAAAAAAAAAAAAATTAAATATTCGTCAGTTTATTTATATTTATCGAATCCTAATGTCAAAAATGTTATAAAAATTAATTAAAAAAATTACATCGATGACTGACAGCGCATTAATTAAAAATTTATTATGTGTGAACATAATGTTGTCCTGGTTAGGGGTTCGTGGCGCAATCCAAAAATGCAGCAAGCAAATAAAAACTCCATTCCAAATTTGCAAATTTTGGCGGAAAAATGGTACTTTGGACCCCTTAAATCTTAAAATGATTCATAGCTAACGTTAGTCTTCAGGAATTTTCTGGAGAATTTGGTTTTTGCTTGAAGTGTTTTGTGGTATGGTTTTGAATCACTTTTCATATTTTGGATTGGGATTTTAAATATTTGTATTTCCAATGGCTATAAGTACTCGTAGTGCGTTGATTCATTCCTTCTTTTGAAGTTTCATATTTATCGCTTTTGGCACTTTCCCGTGCTTATTGAGCTGTATACTGCTTCTTATTGTTTTTGGAATACTTCATTCTTCCATTTATGCCTAGAATTTGCAAACTTTGATAGTATTCTTTTTGGGTATTGTATGTGATAGCGTTTCTTGTAGATTTTGGAATACTTCATTTATGCCTAGAATTTTCCAACTTTGACATATTCTTTAGGCTATTGAATGCGACAATGTTTCTTGCAGAATTGGGAATACTTCATTCTTCATTTACGACTAAAATTTTCAAACTTTAGTATATATTTTTTTGAGGGGGCTATTGAAGATGATAACGTTCCTTGTAGAATTTGGAATACTTCTTCTTGTATATTATTATAGAGATTCTTGAACAATTCATTCTTCATGAAGTTAATCAACATTGCTATATCCATGTGGCTATTTGAATTTGGCCATTCTTGTAGTATTCCAATCCATTGCTTCCTATATCTTGTGCATTATTAAAAATTGGCATATTCCCGAGTTTATTCATCCGTTCTCGAATGTTCACACATGATAAGTTGAAATTTATTTAGCAGATTTCAGTTTTTTTTTTTTTTTTTTTAATTTTTTTTTTTTTAAACAGATAACAGCAAAATGTATTCCAAATTATTATTAGTCGAGTGTTTTCTAAAACATAAAATAAAAAATTCATGAAATTCCTTAAAAAATGGTAAAAAAGGAATAGATTAATCGATTCCATGCAATATCTTCAGGCATATTAATCGATCTTGTCACTAAACCCATTTCCTACCCACCTCCCAAAAATTTTCACGGGTGGTCTTTAAAATACAAATATCTTTAAACTTTATATCGGGAATTTTATTTAAATGTTTACAACAGTTACAATAACATAAAATGTGAATAAAGAATAAATTATTGTTCTATAAAACTCTGCTGGACTAAAATTAAAATTGCATTTTCAGTTGCAGGAAAAAATTTGTTAAACTTTTTTGGAGTATTTGTCAACTTCTTATTTATGATAATTTATAGTTTTTAAAACGTTCAATAACACCGTACAGTTCCAAGGAATAACAACTAATTTAGAAAATCGTGATTCGAAGAAATCAGAGTTCAAAAACACGAATCCATAAGCGGATTAAATTCTAACCAAATTAAGTAAAATTTAAGTTCTTTTAAATTTCAGGTATTTTACTTGGTTTCTTTGTTTTGTCTCTTTATGGTCATTTTGTGCACATTTTAGACTAATTAGATCGGAACCTACAGTTTAAAGTGGATTCCGAAACACTTGCAAACATCTACGCCAGCTCCAACATTCGAACCTGTGGCCTGAGGAATAGGCCAGAGCTCTTGCCAATTTTGATATTTTAATGCAACGATAGTTATTAACTCCAAACGGGCAGCAATGTACAAAATGATTCCATACATTATCTCCAAAATTTTGGCATCGTGATTCAATGAAATCACCGAGTCCATTTAAAAACGAATCCACAAAAATTACCTTAAAATAAAAATCACAAATCTTAGTTTGGAATTTTAGGTAGGAAATTTTAATATTAAATTAATAACTTGTCTGTCAAAAAAGAAATGTGAGAGGTTTTTAAGGAAACTCTTAAAATATTCTACAAATGTTCAATTTAAAAAAAAAAAAAAGATTTGGTATAATTAAATTCCTAATGAACTGATAAAAAAATATATTCCTTTACCAAAATATATTTTGCAACACATTTGGGGAAAAAAAATATAAATTGATTTTAACTTAAAAACAGAATAAAATTAAAAGAATTAATAAATTAGTTTAAAAATCACATTAAAATAATCAAGTATTTAATAAATATTTTTAAAAATCATGTGATGTCATAAATTTTGTATAAGTTGTTTGTATATTTTGTATAAATTGTTTTGTTGTCATTGAGGATAAAAAAAAAAAATCAGAAGAAAAAAAAAAAAAATATATAAATTGAACTTAAAATGAAACAAAATGAAATCTAAAAAAAAACATAAATTATTTAGCAAATTATATTAAAATACAGTTATTCGTAAAAATTGAAGAAAAAAAAAAATTAAAAATAAATTCCTCTACCAAAGAATTTTTGTAAATTTTGGCAAAAAATCTTTATTTTAGTTTAGCGATAAAAATTACAAGTTCTAATGATGAGATCCTCCAATGTTGCTGCGACCTGATGGCCAAATTGTTAGTGCTCTGGCCTTTGGTATCACAGGATTCAGGTTCAAATCCTGGCCGTGGCATGGATATTTATGAGTGGTTCGAATCCATTTTAAACTGCAACTCCCGGTCTGTTTAAACCTCGCGTGCACAAAATGACCGTAAATTGACAAACCTAATCAATGTTGCTACCAAAAAGTTTAAAACAAATGTGTTTCATTCTTATTATTCTAAACCCTGTTTTACCAAGATCGTTCTACCCAAAGCACACGCTTCTTCTGTGACATCAATTTCGTCCCCCTACATACCATTCTACTGGCTTGTAAATAACAAATTCATATAATTTCAGAAATTTTAATATAATGACAACTGCCCACACCAAACGGGCATTAAACACAGAAAAACGATTCTGTATAATATCTCCGAATTCAGCTGCGGTCTGATGGCCAATCGACTAGCGCTCTGACCCTTGGTATCCCAGACTTCAGGTTCAAATCCTGGCGACGACATGAATGGTTTGTTAGTGGTTCGGAATAGGGGACATGATGATCGACTGGCTGCTGCTCTGGTGTTCGGTACCACAAGTTACGGGTTCGAATCTCAGCGGTGCCATGCATGTTTGCAGAGGTTCAGAATCCACTTTAAGCCGTAGATCATAGTCTCATATGACCGTAGAGCGTCACAAAGTCCAATCAGACTTCTGACATACGTCATTCCCAAACTGTAAAGGGGTAACTCAGCTCTAGACACAGTGATGGGGTGTGGTGTAGTACTAGTAGTAGTGGTTGTTAGAATCCATCAAAATTACTATGGGTCCATGTCTAATGAGCCCAAAGTTTGCACAAAAATGACCGTAGAGCGGCAAACCAAAACAAATTCCGATATCACAAATCGATACAATTACCGAGTCCAACTACAAGCGAATCCGTTTAAATTTCAGGTATTGTAATGCAACGACAGTCGCCAGCACCAAACGTGCAGCAAGCCAACAAAGCGATTCCATACAGGATCTCCGAATTCAGTCAATGAACGAATCATTCCGATCACCTCCGAATCATAATTCAACGAAATTACAACAGAGCTCAACTGTAAACGATTTCCCAGGTGGCCTTTGAACCACAAATCCCTTTTTTAAATTTCAAACCTCCGGAATTCGAACGAATCGTCTGTCGACCCACGCCAGATGGACAGCATGGCAACAAAACACGTGCTCGCCCCTAATGTAATCATTGCTATTCCATGGTCGCCCTGGGGTCTAAATGAACATTCACGACTCATTGAACATACTGGGGTAATTCGGAACCATCAACTCCCAACCCCCTCCCCTTTTAGACTGGCACGAGCCAGCTTCGCTGTCATTATCGGTCACTACCGAAGTAATTACTTTGCCCCGGGGGGGGCGGTACTTCCCCCATCCCTGTGGTAATTGTCCGATGTATTTGTTGGTTTTTTTTCCCATAATTGTCCGAGGTATTTAAGAACATGAGAGGGTTGGGTCGGTTTAGTGCTGTAAAAACAGTTGAAATAGTTTTTTCGAATTGGGGGCACTTACTAAAAATGATAGGATTGTAAAAATGTAAAATGATCTACTACGTGAGGTCTGTAAAATGTAAAAGGATCTACTACGTGAGGTCTGTAAATGTAGAATGATATACTACGTGAGGATTGTAGAATGATCTACTACGTGAGGATTGTAGAATGATCTACTACGTGAGGATTGTAAATTGTAGACTGATCTACTACGTGAGGATTGTAAAATGTAGAATGATCTACTACGTGAGGGACTGTAAAATGTAGTATGATCTACTACGTGAGAATTGTAAATTGTAAAATGATCTACTCTAAAATGATCTTTGGACATGAGCTTCATCTTTGAGGTTGGTAGTCGACCAGGGCTCTTCGTCTTCAACGCGTTCTCTCTGCCTTTCTTTGAACTGTTTGTACAACACGTAAACATTTCTTTCCGATATAGGAATGCTCACTGAATGCCTTCTGCAAACATTCTGTACGTTTCCGCAAACACAATTGAATGCAAGCTCTTTGCTCAATTAATGCAGACATTTAAAAATCGCCGGAATCCGTTTTAGTGTCTCGCAGAGCCAAGCTGTAACTCAAATACTAATAAATATTTTGATGTTAAATTTCATACAGATGTCAAGGAAAGCCAAACCTAAAAAAGAAAAAGAAATCAGCAATCTAAAAAGAAGTAATTGAAATTCCATGTGTCCGGGAAATTTAAATTGAAAATTGGTTTTACTTTTACTAAATCATGAACTATTTGCATCTGCAACATGACTCTCCAGTTCTAGGATGTCTCATCGTCCTGTCCTCTGTCAGGGTAGTTGAGTACTGCGGAACCATGTTAAAAAGAAAAGAAAAAGTCCTTATTTCTGAAAACATCAAACTCTACTCTGCATTACCAAACTTTACTACCGATCTTCAGTTTCAAATATTACTCGTATGTTTTCTGTTTCCTTAAAGCTTTTTATTTTTGTGTCTATTTATTTCCATTATATCATGTCTGCTATATGTTTACGTATTTATATGCTTCTATTATGCATTTATGTACTTTTATATTGTTTATATTTGTCACCTCCTATTTAGTTGCCCCCCCGAACTTTTTTTTTTTTTACTTTTTTTTTTTTTTTTAACTTCTTTTCCCTCCTATAAACTGTTTGTTTTAATTTTTTTTTTTAAATTTCTGCTAATTCTGTGATATTTTGTGTTATTATATTTGAATTCTGAGCAGATGTGCACAGGTACTGACTCTCCTATCCAATCTAGTATGAGCTATTTATCGAAGTTTCAAAGATTCTGCATGAAAAGGCCAATCATATAATGCAAGATAATTGAAATTATTAGAATAATTTAATTAATATGTACAATCTTTATAAAAATTAAGACGCATAAGCTTATTTGTATTCCACGTAACATTCACATTTCTCAAAAGTTGTTTGACTGTACATTCTTTATTAAGTTTTATCTTGCTGTAAAGAACCCTTACTAAGATATTAAAAATCAATATCATAAGTATTTTTTGGACACTATTTAACCCTAAATAATTTCACATTCATTGTAGGGTTCCAGCCCTACGCCCAACGATCCTATTAGACCGGAACCTACGGTGTAAAGTGGATTCAGAGCCATTATAAACATCCTTGACATCGCCGGGATTCAAACTCGAATCCGATACCTATGGCACCGAGCGCCAGAGCGATAGTCTTTCGGCCATCAAGGCCCTCTATTGATTTTCATTCATAATAAATATATTATTGAAGGAAAAAACGCATATGAAATTATTATTATTTTTTTTAAACTTTAACATTTATATTTCTAAAAAGATGGTTTTATTAACAGTAACCTTGAAGGAAATTGTAGCTAATTTATAAGTTTTAAAGGGATTCACGAGATATTGAGAAGATTTTAAACAGAATTTCTGAGATTTTTATTTATTTATTTATTGTTTACTACCTCGAAAAGAATCTTTAAAAGTTTTAGACCTACTACAGTGGGTACAAAAAATTTTTGCACACTTTACATTTTTGCTTGCAAATCATAAAATTAAGCATTAAGAAATACAAAAATTGGTATTGCCAAAGTAGAATAAGTTTAATCACCTAAATTAAACAGAAAAAAATACAATAATATAAATAACAATTTTTTTTTGCAACAAAATTAAAATATCTCGTGTCAAAAAAGTATTTGCACACCCCCATGAATACAAAAGAAATATAATATATAAGAAAATTTCAAATAACTAATATTTAGTATGCATTCCATTAGCATCTATTACTGCTTGTAATCTTGCTGGCATTGATTTAATTAAATTTTCTGTAACAGTATTTGACCACTCTTCAATAAGAGCTTGTTTAAGTGTAGATTTGCTTGAAATCTTCTTTTTTTCATACTTTTAAATACAAAAAAATCCACAAATTTTCCAAAGGATTTAAGTCTGGTGATTGTGGTGGAGTAGAAAGTCTTCTGGGTACATTATAAAAGCAACCACATTCGTGTTATGGCAGTGAGCTTGGGATCATTGCCTTGTTGAAAATAGTACGAATTACTGATACCCAATTTTATTGCACTTTGTGGCAAGTTATCTCGCAACACATCAATATAGGTTCGAGCTGCCATATTCCCATTAATGAAACACAAATTACCAGGTCCTTTGCTAGCCATGCACCCCCAAACCATAACAGAGCCTCCTCCATGTTTAACTGTAGGTAATACATTTTTAGTATGGAAAGCAGTGCAAGGCTTTCTCCAAACTAATTAGCTGCCATCCGATTTAAAGATATTGAACTTACTCTCGTCGGAGAATATGACATTTTTCCAGAAATCAATTGGCTTATTGATATATTTCTTAGCGAATTCGAGTCTCTTCAGTCTATTTCGTTCATTTATAAAAGGTTTTTTCCTTGGAGATCTCCCATAAATTTGTGCATCGTGCAGGACATTTCAAATACTTTGGGCACTAATTTGAACTCCAGATGTTGAAGCGATATCATTGGCTAATGTTATCGCACTAACAAATGGATTTTTTGATGCCTCTCTTATAATTTTTCGCTTAATTCGATGTGAAAGTTTCTTTTTGGGCGTCCAGAACGCAAGTTATTTGATGTAGATCCTCTTTCTTTGTGACGTTTTATAATGTACCGAACAGTAGAAAAGCAAACATTTGCTTTTACCTATTTCTCGATAACTTAGGCCATTTTCACAAAGAGAAACAATTTTTTTCTCGCAACGAGATCGGCAATTCAGATTTCTTAGGTGCCATCACAAATTGAAATCAACAATCAACTGATAAAGTATCGACACTACCTCCCTTTATAGTCGTCTTACGTATGTTATTTATTGCGGGAAGACTATCAAATAATTAGCAAAAAAATGCAAATTTCCTAAAGTTGAGTTGAGTGTACAAATACTTTTTGACGTAAGATATTTTAATTTTATTGCACATTTTTTTTTTTTTTTTTTTACTTGTATTGTTGTATTTTTTAAAATTAGTTTAGATGAATACGGTTATTGTGTTTTTAAAATACCCATTTTTGTACTTTTTAATGCATTTTCTATGAATTGTAAACAAAATTGTTATGTGTGCAAATACTTTTTTGTACCCACTGTATACTAAACTGATTCTGTTTTGCTGTCAAATCCCCTTCGTTGAAAAACTAAGAAATAGGCAATTACTTGAGATTGTACTGATCTTTTTTTAATACGCTTTTATTACTTTCACCTGTATGTTTGTTTGTAACTGACTCTTTGGGCTCGATTTTGCCCTACTTTAAGCGATCTGATTTAATTTAAATGTTTCAGATTTATCAAGGACACTAAAATAGTTTGATAAGTTTATTATCTCATCAGGATTGGGATCGCCAGGATGAAGGATTTTATTTTAACTTTTACGAAGAGCAATTTAACCCATGTAGAATGAAAGTACCTAACACATTCAAACCTACATGGGACAGCGGCACAACTACGGATCAGGAGATTCCCTGTTCGAATGACATATTCGCATTTAGCTTTTGTTTTACTCGCAATTAAATTATTGTAAGAACTATAGTTCCAGTCCTCCGTACAGGGACCTCATTTAAATATTATTGTTTAAAAACACTAAAAAACACGCTTTCAGAGTGAATCAAACTAAAAAGTAAAACAAAGTAAAAAATAATTGTTAACATAAGAATAAAATGACTGTTCTAAAAGCGTGGGGTGCTTTGTATGACATTTTAAAACTAACTCTGCATTTCGGAATGAAACTAGTGAAAAATGATAACGATTGATATCGAGCACCCCACGCTTTTAGAACAGTCATTTTTTATTCTTATGTTAACAATTATTTTTTACTTTGTTTTAGAGTTTGATTAACTCTGAAAGCGTGTTTTTTAGTGTTTTTAAACTATTAATTTATTTTACAAAGCACGATTTGTTGCAAACATGTTTTTTTTGACATAATTTTTCGCGCTGTTTTCAGTCTTAAATGCCCCAAAACGCGTATCTGTTTACGTGAATCTGGAAGTATTTGAATTACAGTTTTTTTTTTTTTAAAATGATTGAGAAATGAAAATTTTTGTGAGAGCAAAAGAGAAAACGTTGTAGACCTTTTTTTTTTTTTTTTTAATTGCTATTATTTCTTGCGTATAATTCATGAATTAGGATTATACGATAATGCACCTTAAAATTTATACATTTTTGTCGCGTAGAATCTAATGTAATACATATTTTTCCAAAGTTTTATAAAAAATTATTGCATCCCAGTAAAATTATTTTTCCTTTGTAAGAAAAATACAAATCTTCTAAACATAAACCCGACTGGCTAGCGCTCTGGCGCTCGGTACCACAGTTTTCGGGTTCGAGTCCCGGCGGTGCCATGGATGCTTTGTAGTGGTTCGAATCCACTTTAAACTGTGGGTTCCGGTCTGTTTAGCCTAAAATGTGCACATGATGACAGTAGAGCGACAAACCAATCTAAACATAAACCAAAAAAACAAATTAGTTGTGGAAGATAGAAGGTAAGATGACTTCTACAAAATTCGACGGTCCGCAGTTCAGATTTGTGAAAAAGAGTTGGGACGAAGTTAAAAATACGGAATTTATACGGAGTTATGATACAAATTAAAATTTTCCTCCGTTCATCAAATAGAAAGATAAAAACTGTCGGAAAATGTCATCTCATTTGTTGACACCCTAATTCTATATTAGGGTGTCAGCATCTATTTATTTATATTAGGATGCATCTTTTTTTTTTTTCCTAATTTTAACTATCGTAAATTTATAAGATCATTTTTTTTTTTTTTATGATTGTGGCATCAAAATTATATAAACAGAAAAACTAACTTACTAACTATAAACCGAAAACTTTTATTAGCTTAACAGTATGGGTATGAAAACAGAACTAGATTTGTACACGGGAAGTACTTGATTTGTAATTGATATGGTACGATATGTACGTTTTTGCAGATTATATGACACCTTTCATATTTTTGGACCCGAAACGAAGCCTAGGACTTATACAGCACTGCAGATAATACAAGGTATTTTATTTTATTCTTATTTTCTTTTCGAGGAAGGGCGGAAGCAAAACTAAGTCTGAGGTTTGTAGGCACTGCAGATTATACGAGGTCTTTTATTTTTTCGGAGCAAAAGAAATCAATCTCGCAGTTTATACGGAGCTACAGATTATAAGCAAGAAATTAAACGGCGAATGAGCAGCCTTTACCAAAAAGTTTCTGTACTCTTTTAAATTTATTTTAGTTTATTTTTCATTGAAATTGAAATGAATCATTGAAATTTAAATTAGATTTATTTAATTAAGAAAAATTAAATTAAATTAATAAAATTAAAAAAAAAAAATTAAAAAAATTAATAAAATTAAAATAAAAAAAAAAATAATTAAAAAAATTAAAAAAAAAATTAAATTAATTTAGATTGTAACTGAAATGTAAGTCATTAAAATTAAAATTTTTTTATCATTGAAACTGAGTGATGCTAAGCGGGCATTAAACGAAAAAGATTCAGAATGAGATAAATGAGTCAATTCTACATATTTCCCCTTTTCAGAAGAGTTACAAAATAAATCAGGGAAAAATTTATACCGTTTTGCATAAGGAGAGTGGTCATAATAGTTTTGTCCACTCAATATGATAAGATTATCAATTTCGACGGAGCATTTGGTCATTAAAGAAGAGACATTTAACATGCAAATTTTGATTACATTGATTTTTTTCCTACAACAGCCATTTCAACAATTGCAATTTGCATTTGCACATTCACAATTCAATGCACATGGGGCCTGATGGCCGAAGGGCCTAGCACTCTGGCGCTCGGTACCACAGGTTTCGGGTTCGAGTCCCGGCGGTGCCATGGATGTTGGTAGTGGTTCGTAATCCACTTTAAACCGTAGGCCCGGTCTCATAGGATCGTGGAGCGTTGGGGGTAGTGTTACTCCGCGTCCGTAGCTCATCTTCAAGTTACAGTCACCTCCTGGATAGTGCTAGGTTATAACTTCGGTGCAGTGCTTGTCTTTAACTCATCAAAGGCAACTGCAATAAAGTAATAAAGTCTAAATTTGCTCTAGCGCTCGGAACCACAAGTTTCGGGTTCCAGTCCCGGCGGTGCCATGGATGTTTGTAGTGGTTCGGAATCCACTTTAAACTCTAGATCCCGGTCTCATATGACTGTTGAGCGTTGGACGTAGAGCTGACAAACCCTACCCGTAAAAAGAAAAACATCCCTCGTCTCGAAATCTACCAGTAGGTAGACGGCCTTGGCCCACAAAGGGCTGTTGCGCCCACGATGATGAAAGTCTAAATTTAATACGACTAAATAAAGACATTGCAACTAAGTGTTGCCTGCTGCAATAGAAGAAAACAAGTAATATATATATTAAAAACACTACTTTTTTTCCACTGTATTGCAGAAAATTCCTTTACAAATTCCTTTTCTTCCTTGAAATTTTCCTCTTACATATGGTGCTATCTATTATTAGATACATGCAACTTAAATCTAAAAAAACTAAAATGAATGAATTAAATTTAATGAATGAATAAATCTTTGAAAAAAAAAACTGTATTCACATTCAGTGTCCTCCGCTACAAGCTAAAAAAAAAATGCATTTGAGCTCGAGTGGATGAATGAGAAGTATTTTATGAACGATTTTAAATTTGAACAAGATATATATAGGAGAGTGTGAACTAATAGAAGGAATTGAAAAAATGTCAATGCACATTTACAATTGCATTGACACTGATTGACCCAACGGTATTTATTCAAGTCCACCCAGTTCATCGAATCTATGGATTTATGAGGTATATTATTCTACACTTAACTTCCTGGTGGTTCCAATTTGACCTTGGGCCACCGTCTGTCCTCATGGAGTTCGGTAGCCATCATTTCAAATCAGGGCGTCACTATGTAATATCTCACCATAGCGATTTACTCTGCAACAAAACCATTATGTCGAAACACCTGCAAGGGGAAGGGGGAGGTGATACAGTAATCGAATGCTGGGGTGGGGGATGGAAGCACGAGTACGTCATCCCCGCGCGTGCTGCCACCTTCCCCCTCACATGCACAGATGGCCTGATTGGGCCCTCAGGGGGGGAGGGAATATGAAAAACATTTCCTGCGCCAAGTTCATTTTGGAAGAGCATCTCTTGTTCGAAAAGCCGTGGCAATAAAGTGTTCTCTTTCCGCCCCTCCGGTCCATCTTTTTTATTCATTAGTCCCGCTCGTCATCTTTTGTACCTTTTATATTCGATTTTAGAATGGGGGTGTTTAAATACTGATGGCCAATATTCGGACGCGAACACTTATTTAAAAGGATTTGCGAAAGGAAAGGGGTGACTGACGTTTGTAGGAACAGTAACTTAGATCAATGAATTGTGGGACGAAAATCTGTAAAGAGGTGGAATATGTGGAAAAGGGGGCAGACGACATATTTAATACAGATAAAAATAAATTAATCTTTAGTAAGCATTGACTGTTACTAATTCATCATAACTGCCTCGACAGCCCGTTTTGGGCCTTCTTTAAAAGATCCAGCCAGGCTGTTCTCCTCTTTTGCCATGGACCTCCAGTTTTTTATCTTAATAACATTAAAGTCAGAGTCTAAACCAGGGGTCTCCAAACTACGGCCCATGGGCCAAATCTGGCCCGCCTGTGTCATCAATCCGGCCCGCGATAACGAATAGCTTATTGTTTTTTTTTTTTTTTTTTAATACCCAATGACAAACTTGGTTTTATTTATTTGCCAGGTAAAGCTTAATGACAAGCATAATACTCCAGAAAATGTAACTTAAGTATAACAAATAATTGAAATGAATTCCACTAACGTTATAAACTAGTGAACATCCCGCGGTTACCTTCGGTAGTTAAGTTGGTGTAAAGAGTATGTATATCGATGTTTGAATGTATGTATCCTGAATCGAACATAAACCTGCTCGCTCAGAGTTTATACTCGGTGAATAGTCTAGAAATTATACATAATGGCAGAAAAATTAAAATGGTTTTGGCCCTTGGTACTTACTGGAGTAAACAATATGGCCCGAAGGCTGAAAAGTTTGGAGACCCCTGGCCTAAACAGTCGACCCATCTCTTTTTCGGCCTTCCCCTTGGTCGCTGTCCAAAAGGGATTGCATCGAAAACCCTCAAAGCAGCTCTATCACTTTCCATTCTCATGAGATGACCGGCCCATCTCATTCTGTTCAGTTCAACCCATTTCAGAATGTCAATATCTCTAAAGAGTTGTATCTTCTTCGCCCATTTCCTTTCAAATTTTGGATTTAGCTTTTATCAATCTTAAGAAATTGTAACCAAAATAAAGATACGTTCGGATGATGATTGTTTGTTTTCATCAGAAGAGTAAACAATCTTCGAAGATTATTTAAAAATTATGATGTGGAATAAAGTAGTATCAATGCTGCCATAACACGTTTTTTTTTTTTTTTTTTTTCCTATCATGGAAAAAAAATGTAAATAGCTCTTCAACGGTTTTTATTTTTATTTATATTTTTTTTAAGTTAGAATAATTTTAATTTGAAAAACCCTTAACATATCCATAAATATCAATACCTTTAAAGAAATTAAGAAAATTTAAAGCTTTACTAAATAGTTGTCGGTAAGCGTAGAAATAAATATTCAAAATATATAAACATTTTTTTAAATCACGCTTATCACCTATGGCAGTTAGATTAGTTCAAATTATTATTTCTTTTTAAAAGTCTTTAATTATTATTTAAGTTATTATTAAATTACCAGCTATTTTTAAGGTATTCATTATTTAAAACTCTTATAATTGAAGAACTTATCTTGAGCTTAGTGATAATAGCTTATTGTTATTGTGGTAAGTTTAAATATTTAAAAATTAAATCAATTAGAAGTAAAATCTGTCTATTTTTTAAAACAGTTTTCTGATTTTACTTTCAGAAATTTAATATTTCCGATTTTTTAAATATTGTTTTGATTTTCTGTTCGGAAATTTAATTTTTCCGATTTTTTAAAAATAGTTTTCTGATTCGAAGTTTAATTCTTCCGATTTTTTAAAAAACAACGACTGTTTCCCTGATTTTCTGTTAAAATCTTAATTTTTAATTAATCAGTTTAAAATTAATATTAATCATTTTAAATAAAATACGTCATGAAATGTTTAACTCATGACATATTTTATTTTAACTGAATTAACAGTAATTTTGAATTCAATAGTACTTTTTGATCATGAAAAGGGTTTACATACTTTAGTTAGAAGATGCTACCTTATAAAAGAAAGCATTTAAAGAATAATAATAACAACAATAATAATCAGTAGCGCAACAGCCCGATGGTGGGTTGGCAGATTTAGAGACAGGACATGTTTTTCTTTTTACGGGTAGAGTTCTCAGCTCTATGCCCAAAGCTCTACAGCTAAATGAGACTGGGACCTACGGTTTAAAGTGGATTCCAAACCTCTACAAAAATCCTCGGGGACTCGGACGAAACCTGTGGCACAGAGCGCAAAAAATAAAAGTGCATAAAAAAGTGTATATATATATATATATTTAAAAAACAATTCTGGTAGCATAGCCATTTTTTTTTTTCTAATCCTTTTTTATTTGAAATCAAAACAGCTTAAAACTTGATGTTTCCCCAGTTTGTTTACTTTTGGTTTGTCGCTCTACGGTCATTTTGTGCACGCTTTGAGCTAATTAGCCGAGAGATACAGTTTAACTTGGATTCCGAACATCCACAAAGATCCATGCCACCTCCGAATTCGAACCCGAAATTTGTGGTACGATTGACCACCGGGCATCAGGCCCATTTAAAGAATGCAATGTAAAAAAAAAAAAAAAATTTCTTAATACTTAATCTAAATTAATTTCTTATTGAATACACCAAGTTTCTTTTTGAACAATGGAATTAGCAAATTGAACTTTTGAGTATCCGAAGATCTTGTAAACACCAAAATAAATACAAAAATTACTTTATTTTCACATTTTATTGACATTTTTTGAATGAAAAAAAAAAAAAAAAAAAAATAAAGCAAAGAATTCGAACTTCAACTGCAATAATACACTTTTAGTTGATATGGTTTTTCTTTTTTGATATGACTATTTGTAAACAAAAATAACCTTATATATGAGAATTCCAATAGATTATAAGATTTCTACAGCGGATATCCATACTATGACCTTTTTTGACTATTTCAGAGGTCATATGAAAAAGTCAAAATGACATAAAACTATATGAACGTTAAACCCAATAAAATGTCTGTTAGTTGACATAATTATTTCATATCTAAAATGAATAACAAGCTAATTAATTAACATTACTAAAATTTCTACAGTATATTCTAGGCTTTTTAAACCATTTTTTTAAATTGCAGAGGTCATTCAGAGGTCACACGATTTACGAATAAAATACTACACCGGAAAAACGTACTAAGCAACAAAGCATCCACTAATGGTTTCCTTCTTTATAAAAAGTACTGCTATGTGCAAAAAAAAAAAGCTGTGAAGGTGAAATATAGTTTAAAAGGGGGATAGGGGTACACCGCAAGGGTGCAGAACTCATCTTTCACGCTCTCGTTCTTGTTGCAGCAGTGGTATTATCGTCTGTTACCTTTATGCCCCGAAGGCATGCTTCTAAAACACGAGGGTAGCATGAAAATTTTTTTACAAAAATCTTTTGAACCCCTCTTTTGGCACGTCGTCACACACGAGCGCATGGGCGAGAGGTAGAGCCCCCCTCTCCGCCCGGAGCACCCTGGAGCGAGCCTGCATCCTGGATTAACTAACTTTTTTGCTAAAAGATTTCTTCCGTGAAGTGCTTTGAGGAATGGTTTGCAAACAGGATAGGGGGACGAGCACCAGGTGGCGCTGCGGTGGTATGCATGTGGGTTTTCATTTAGTAGGACCTCGTTAAGGTTGTGAAACGTTTGAGGAATTTTGATGGGTGTTCATTGGGGTTTGAAACGGCATATGTTTTATGACATGCAATTTTCGCACGTTTGTTAATTTAATCGATAGGACTCCGTGATGCCTGGTTTTAGTAAATATATGCCGTTTATGTTAATAAGTT
Source organism: Caerostris extrusa (assembly GCA_021605095.1). Lineage (NCBI taxonomy): Eukaryota > Metazoa > Arthropoda > Arachnida > Araneae > Araneidae > Caerostris > Caerostris extrusa. The sequence continues at coordinate 53,272 of BPLR01009528.1, read as the reverse complement.
TCGTTGAATTAAAGGAATATATTGAACAAAATTCTCAAAACATCTCTCCTTATTATGTTAAAAGATAATATAAATTTTGAAATCTGTTTCTCTATCAGTCTGTTTCTTTTATATTAATTCACACTTTTCAACTTGGAGAAGCCGCTGTAAAATGTGAAAATTCTTTTTTCTTCACGGCAAAAAAATTATACCATATGTTTTACATTAATTTACAGTAAGTCTTTTTGAATTGAAATTATTATTATTTTTAATTACAACTGAAGATTTTTTCTTATGAAATATAAAGAAAAACAAAATAAATTTTATATTTTTTTAAATGAAGTTTTTTTTTTGACAAAATTTTAAGAAAAAATAAAAATTTTTTTAATTACAACTGATTTAATTTAATTACAAGTTTTTTTTTAGAAATATATGAAGAAAAAGAAAATCATTTTTTATATTTTTAAATTATTGAATTTAGTTTTCGCTTTTATACTTATTATATCATTTCTTTTTATATGAAACTGAATATACAGGGTTGTATTGATAACCTAAATATACTATAGATTGTGTGTTGTAGGCCATTGTGTAAAACTGATAACTTTTTTTTTTATATAGGATATAGTTTCGAAAATACGAATTCTGAAAAAAGTGCCATCTAAAAACGCTTTCTGTCGATGAAGCGAAAAATCTATAAATCTGTCGAAAAATATGGCGATACTATGAACAGAGTTGTTTAATGTCTCTCTCCTAAAATGTGCTTTTTTCATTTGACTCCATCTAGATTGCAAAAATCACGGCATGATGGCCAATTGTCTAGCGCTCTGGGGGGTACCACAGCTTCAGATTTCAATCTTTGTAGTGGCGTGGATGTTTGTGAGGAATTCGAATCCACATTAAACTGTAGGTACCGGTCTAATGGGCCTAAAGTGTGCACAAAATGATCATAATGCGACAAAACAAACAAACCAAATAAAATGCCTGAAATTTCAAAAAATTTAATTTTTGAGTCCGCTTATGGATTCGTTTCGTGGAACTCGGTAATTTCGTAGAATCGCAATATCTAAATTTGGGTTTATTCTTAGGAACTAAAGAATGTTGTTGAACTTTTTAAGAAGAAAGTTGTCAAAGTAGTAAAAATGTACTTCAAAAAAGTTACAAATTTTGTTCTACAATTGAAAAGTTCTGATCTAATTAGCCTGAAGTGTGCACAAAATGATCAACAAACCAAACCAAACCTTTGCAAAATCAGACGGTTACTAATACTTGTAAGCAGAAGGTATTTTTATCTTTCCTGCATTATCACTGTAGGTTGGTGTCACAAAATTATCCAACTCATCATCCTTATTGACTTCTACTTTTCCACATCATCTTTTTCCATCAAATGTTTTTAAGATAAAAAAATGTGATTTTTAATTTTCAAATGATAGAAAAAGTCCTTTATTAAAAATGTTGGCAACTGTTTTTAAAAAAGTACGTTGAACTAAAACATGTTGACGTTCTGCAAAGCGTGAGATTGAAAAGAATGGATGAGCAAATTGGCTAGAAAATTGAGTTAAAGCGCATTCGCAAAATCACCTCGTGCAAATCCATTTTTATCATTAGTTAATAAATAGAAGCACTGTCTTAAAATGTATATTTAAGCTTAAGAAATTTCCGTCACGGCAAAAACAGGAGATTAGGTTGCTACCCAAGGCTTCCATTAATATGGCAAATCGTCGTCGTTAAATTTATATGTTAATTTTTATAATTATTTTGAAATCTAAGCAAATATCAAAAAAAAGAAAAAAAATACTAATAACTGGTATAAAAATGGATAACTTATGTGTACATATTTGTAATAAAGAACATGACTGAAGAGGTCATAGTCCCCTTATAATGGACCACTGCAGAAGCCCAAATTAGATAGTATAATTAATTAGAACAATAATTTGAATGCTGTAAATGAGAGCTTAATTAATGGTAAATTGTTGCTTGTATAACCTTGTTGCTATGGAAACTTGGTTGATGTTCTTGCGATCTGATGATTAAGCTTCTAAACTAAACTTGTGATTTGGGTAATATACAGTGGGCCACAAAATTGAGTATACACCTTAGAAACTTGGATACTTTTTGCAATTACAAATTAAATATTGCTTTTAAAGATGATTGAATTTTTTACCTTATATACTTTAGTCTATGCTTTACCGTACTATACTTATAAAATTGTTACTTTTATTTATTTTTTACGAAAAAAAAAAATAAAAGATCTGAGACGAGAGGAAAAACACCACAAAAATAAGTATACATCTTTATTAATTTCCTTTTAACGTACAAATTAATATTTTGTTGCAGAACCCTTTGCTTGAATTACAGCTTGTAATCTTCTGGACATAGATTCTACTAGTGTTTTAGTGGTTTCAACAGAAATTTTAGCCCATTCTTCTCTCAGAACCTTCTTGAGAACTTCCTTGTTTGTGATTTCGTGCTCATGTACAGCTGTCTCTAATTGCGACCGCAAATTTTCGATGACGTTTAGGTCTGGAGACTGGGCTGGAGTGTGTAACTGCTTCTTGAAATGGTACAGCAAGTATAACTGCACAATCTTCGCTGTATGCTTGCGGTCGTTGTCCTGCTGGAATATGAAGCTTGACCCAAGCCCCAACTTACTGGCACTTTTTTCAAGTTATCATTTAAAATCCCCAAATATACATGTTTGTCCATAATACCATCAATAAAAGCAAGCTCTCCAACTCCTCCAGCCGATATATAACCCCAAAAACGAGGGACAGATCCACCTCCGAACTTGACTGTCTTAATGGTGTTTTTAGGTGCCAGTGCTTTCCCCAGCTTCTCTCCATATTTTAAATCGTCCATCGCTTCCATAAAGATTAAACTTACTTTCATCAGAAAATATTACAGTGTTCCAGAAATAAAATAGGCTTTAAACGATGTTCTGTGGCGAAAATCACTCTTTTGTCTATTCACATACTTGATGAGTGGCTTTCGTATTGGTGTACGGCCATGAAACCCATATTGGTGAAGGGTACGTCGAATTGTTTCAACTGATATCTTTTTTCCGATTGTAGAGGACACCGATAAAGCTAGTTTAGAGGCACTCACCCTCGGATCTTTCTTTACTGAGTGAATGATCTTCCTCTTCGCTGTAGTACTCAGTATTTCTTTACGTCCTCTTCCAGGAATATTGGCCACAGATCCAGTTTTTTATACTTCTGTAGTATTTTTTGGACACAACCATGAGTTACACCAATCAACGAAGTGATTTCTCGAAGAGATTTGCTCTCTTTCGATCATTTTACAACCAATAAACGCTCAGATTCAGTAGTTTCTCTACGAGAGCTCATTTACGATTTTTAATGAAAAAAAATACTATTTAAAAGCGTTGAAGTGCAATAGCACGTGTTATAAGCAGCAGCTACTCCTGAAACTCTTTAAAGAAAATTTGAAACTAAAAAAAGTGGTGGCATAATTTACAAATACAAGAAGTGTATACTCAATTTTGTGGCATGGTTTTCTATCTTTTTCTTCGAATCGCTTAACTTTTTTTCGTAATAAATAAGTTAACTATAGAATTGTGTTATTATAGGATGGTAAAGCAGAGGTTAAAGTATCTAGGATAAAAAATTATCTATTTAAATCAATATTTAATTTGTAATGGGAAGAAGTCTAAAAAGTTTAGAGGTGTATACTCAATTTTTGTGGCTCACTGTACATAGTCACAATTTCAAGTATAAATGTCTTTTTTATTCATTACATCTAATCATTTGTGACATTAAAAAAATTGCATATAACTATGGTCTGTCATTTTTTAGAAAAGTTGAAAGAAATCTGTATCCGCCAAAGAGATCTCCATTTAGAAAAAAAAATAAATGCTCCAACTTATAAATACCATTCTAGTTGATGCATCTTAAGGCATCGCGGCTTTAATTTGAAAAGTTTCTAATTTCGGTAATTGTAATATTTTTATTTTGTAGTTTTTCTGTGGTAAATATTAATTAGAATTTTAGTTCTGGTTTTTGGTTATCTTAATTTGGCAATGGCGAAAAATAAATAAATAAATGGCAACGATATTTTATAGCATCCCAATAATAGATGACAATGACAATAATATGGAGATGAAATTTTTATAACTTCGTTATTTATGAATGTTTCATTTGCAATTTTTCTGTAAAAAAAAAAAAAAAAAAGAAAAAAGCAGAATTTAAATTGTAATTTCATTTCAATTTAACAATGACGAAAAATAAATATATGACAAAGATATTGAATAGCCATCCCAGTCCCTGACAGTGACTCTCAATGACATGAAAACATACACAAAAACACACTGACTTAATTCATCCAACAGTAAACAACATGAGCATTGTCGGCAAAAATTTACTTCTAGGAAATGGCAACAAAAAACTCACCGCTATTTCCTTTCAAGAGCATCACATAGGATGAGCGGGGAGTTTGAAAAAAAAAAAAAAAAAAAAAAGGATGACAAAAGGGGTGCCGAGGTTGGAAAGGAAGAGAAGGAAATGACCTATTTGCCCGAGAAGCCCTACTCCGACACCCTACACCCCCTTTCCCCCCCGCCCCCGATTCGGGAAGGGGGCGCTGTCCCGATGGCAGCATCCTCTGCTGAACAGGTTTCGCCGAAATATGTTTACATTTGTACAAGCGTAAGGTTTCGTGTTTACGCGAATGACTTCATGCTAATAGCCCAATAATCCTCGACTTATAACAAAGGGTTGAAACTCGTTGTATAAGTCGATGTCGAATTACTTAATTACTTCTGGAAAATTGTGCTATTTTATATGTCAGGACAAACGTAAACCATGAAAACAAACACTTTAAAGCACAACTATTCCTCGCCTACATCGAAGGTAAATACCATTGACCATATTACACTACAGGATGGAATCATGACCTCAAGCCTCCCTAATTTCTTCTATGACCCATCTGCAATATGACTCTCCAGTTCTAGGAAATCTCCCATCGTACTCTCCTCTGCCTTGACGAGGACTGGTGGCGTAGTGGCCAGAGCTCTGGCCGTTTGGTACCGAAAGTTTCAGGTTCGAATCCTGACTGTGGCATGGATGTATGTTGGTAGTTCGGAATCCACGTTAAACTGTAGGTCCAGGTCTGTTTGGCCCGAAGTGTGCACAAGATGACTGCAGAGCGGTAAAACCAACATCCTCTGATGAGGAACAGGTTTCGTCGAAATATGTTTACATTTGTCGAAGCGTAAGGTATCGTGTTTACGCGGATGGATAAAAATGGCTTCGCAAATTGGTTTCATGCTGACAGACCCAATAATCCTCGACTTATAACAAAGGATTGAAACACGTTGCAAGTCGATGGCGAATTTTAATTACTTCTGGTTTGATTACCACGGAGGCGTTCAGGATACGAACCTGAAAGTACCGGTTAATGTAACATGCATTTACAAAAATCATAGAGGAATATCTTTTTTTTTTTTTTTCAATTCCTTCTATTAGCTAACACTCTCCCTCTATAAATCTTGTTCAAATTTTCAATCGTTCATGAAATACTTCTCATTCATCCACTCAGTTCAAATATATTTTTTTGTTTGAACTTGTAGTGGATGACACTGGATGTTGAGACAGTTTTTTCAAATATTCATTCGGTAATTAAATTTAATTAATTATTTTTAGTTTCTTTTTAGATTTAGGTTGCATATATTTACCAATAAATGGAGCCAGATAAACTTAAAAAAAATGAATGAAAATTATTCATAAAGGACTTTCTGCAAAAAAGAGTGAAAAAAAAGTAGGAATTGAACTTAAAAAAAAAAAATTTTTTTTATATTACTTGTTTATTTTTAGGTTGCTGGCACTGTCCTTGACATCTGTGTGAAATTTGACGTCAAAATATTCATGGGTGTTTGAGTGACGCTTGGCTTTGTGAGACGCTGAAACTGATTCCGGCGATTTTTTAAATGTCTGAATTCATTGAGCAAAGAACTTGCATTGAATTTTGTTTGCGGACACGTACAGAATGCTGCAGAAGGCATTCGGTGAGCATTCCTATATCGAAAAGAAATGTTTAGAAGTGGTATAAACAGTTCAAAGAAGGCAGAGAACGCGTTGAAGACGAAGAGCTCTCTGGCCGACCATCAAACTCAAACGCGTGAATTCACGATGGATACCGAAAACACTGAATGCGCCAGCTCACATTGCATTGATTATTCGTGACGTTTTCGTCAAAAATGAAACCCATATATCGGTTTTATCACTTGTAGTTACCAGATTTTATTGTTCTACAACCACCGTATTCCCACCTTGCGACTTCTGGCTATTCCCTAAACTTAAAAGACCACCCAGACCCTCCTTGCCGATAACTTTTTTTTTAGCATGTATTGAGGATTGCAAAAAAACGGTGGCATAAGTGCATTGTGTCTGAGAGTATTACTTTGAAGGCAATGAAATAAATAAAGAGTTTTTGATAAAAAAAAAAATAATTGGTCTTACTTTTTGGGCACAGTAGTAAGCCGATGCTGAATTTTAATTACTTCTGGTTTGATTTGTCGCTCTACGGGCATTTTGTGCACATTTGTACGCATTAGCCCGGGACCTACAGTTGAGCGTGGATTCTGAACCACTCACAAACATCCATGAATGATTTGACAACCACCGTATTCCCACCTTGCGACTTCTGACTATTCCCTAAACTCAAAAGACCACCCAGACCCTCCTTGCCGATGACTTTTTTTAGCATGTATTGAGGATTGCAAAAACGGTGGCATAAGTGCATTGTGTCCGGAGAGTATTACTTTGAAAGCAATGAAATAAATAAAGAGTTTTTGATAAAAAAATAAATAATTGGTCTTACTTTTTGGGCGCAGTAGTAAGTCGATGCTGAATTTTAATTACTTCTGGTTTGGTTTGTCGCTCTACGGGCATTTTGTGCACACTTTGTACGCATTAGCTCGGGACCTACAGTTGAGCGTGGATTCTGAACCACTCACAAACATCCATGAATGATTTGACAACCACCGTATTCCCACCTTGCGACTTCTGACTATTCCCTAAACTCAAAAGACCACCCAGACCCTCCTTGCCGATGACTTTTTTTAGCATGTATTGAGGATTGCAAAAACGGTGGCATAAGTGCATTGTGTCCGGAGAGTATTACTTTGAAAGCAATGAAATAAATAAAGAGTTTTTGATAAAAAAATAAATAATTGGTCTTACTTTTTGGGCGCAGTAGTAAGTCGATGCTGAATTTAATTACTTCTGGTTTGGTTTGTCGCTCTACGGGCATTTTGTGCACACTTTGTACGCATTAGCTCGGGACCTACAGTTGAGCGTGGATTCCGAACCACTCACAAACATCCATGAATGATTCGAACCTGAAGATTGGGGTACCAAAGGCCAGAGCGCCAGCCAATTGGCCATCAGGCCGCTTAATTACTTCTGGAAAATTGAGCTATTTTATACGTTAATTGGCTTGTTTGCTTTTGGTAAAAATCATTAAAATAATATTTTGAAGACTATCTTGTATCGCAGCATCGATTATATATATATATTTTTTCAATACAGTATAATTTATCTGTAAATATTGTAATGTAAAATATGTTCACAAAAATCATAGAGGAATATCTTTTTTTTTTTTTTTTTTTTTCCATCAAATGTTACTACAAATCTCATCCATTCTTTTATAAAAGTTTCGTTTTGGATTTCGTCGGATTCTTTTGACTGCAATAGCCAGCATACATCTCAAAGACCTAAATAAGTTCCAGTTCATCCATCAATTAAGACCATCGGCTTAGTACTTTCTACAACAAAATTGATATCCAAGCGATACGCTTCTTAAAATTTAAATAATATAAAAATATAGAATTATAATTCAAAATGAATTTATCATAGGACAATGTGGTATCGGTATTATGATTATTTTTATATTATTTATTTATTTATTATTAGTATATTAGTTTTTTTACAAATGACCCGTGCACTTTTCTTTGGGTCTGAAAATCTTAATAGCCTGTTTATTAACGCACTGGGCTTCTGTTCACGTTTCAAACATAAAGTGCAGTATTTAAAATAATGCGAGGTTGTTAATATAACAATATTTGATTGATATAGTATATTTCATATATATATATATATATATATATAGCATATGGATCTTTAATGGAGCATCAGTGCTCTTGCGGTCAATGGTTTGAGAAACAAGGGGAAAGAATGAAAGCCCAAAAAGTAAGACCAATTTTTATTTTTCAAAAACTCTTTATTTACCGCCTTCAAAGTAATCCCCTCCGCACACAATGCACTTATGCCAACGTTTTTTCCAATCCTCAACGCATGCTAAAAAGTCATCAGCAGGGATGGCCTTCAAAGCGCGCCCGATTCACGTTTAATCTCTTTGTCGACTCAAAACGGTGTCCCCAGGGTGGTCTTTTGAGTTTAGGGAACAGCCAGAAGTAGCACGATGTGAATACGGCGGTTGTGGAACGAAATGGGTTTCATTTTTGGCGAAAAAGTCCCGAAGAATTAATGCTGTGTGAGCTGGCGCATCCAGTGTTTTCGGTACCCATCGAGATTGGACGCGTTTGAGGCCCAAAATGGAATGGACCTATCCTTTTGAAATTCCAACATCAGCAGAAAGGTCTCTAATTGTAAATCGATGGTTTGCAAGCACCATATCTTTAATTTTTGGAGCTTCATCGGTTGAGGTTGGTGGTCGACCAAAGGGCTCTTCGTCTTCAACACGTTCTCTGCCTTCTTTGAACTGTTTATAGCACTTGTAAACGTTTCTTTCCGATATAGGAATGCTCACCCAATGCCTTCTGCAACATTCTATACGCTTCCGCAAACAAAATGGAATGCAAGTTCTTTGCTCAATTATTTAGACCTTTCAAAAATCGCCGGGATCGGTTTCAGCGTCTCACAAAGCCAAGCGAAACTCAAGCACTAATGGATATTTTTAAGTGAAATTTCTCGCAGATGTCGAGGACAGTGCCAGCAACCTAAAAAGAAAAAAAAACAAATTGAAATATCATAAGCCCTGTTAATTTAAAATTGAAAATGGGTCTTACTTTTTGAACACAATAGCATTTCTAAATATATTCCGGCAATTTTCATTGTTTAAATTATATTTACCCTGTCCTATCGGAGATGCAGTCCCTCTAAATAGCTCAAAGTAATACGTCAACCAACATCATCTGATGAACAGGTTCTGCCGAAATATGTTTACATTTGTCGAAGCGTAAGGTTTCGTGTTTACGCGGATGAATACCAATGGCTTCGCAAATTGGTTTCATGCCAATAGCCCAATTATCTTCGAGTTATCACAAATGATTGAAACTCGTTGTAAGTCTTTATGGCCGAATTTTAATTATATTAATTATTTAATTTTAATGGTTTGACGCACTACGGTCATTGTGTGCACACTTTAGGCTCATTAGACCGGGACCTACAGTTGAGCGTGGATTCCGAACCACTCACAAACATCCATGAATGATTCGAACCTGAAGATTGGGGTACCAAAGGCCAGAGCGCCAGCCAATTGGCCATCAGGCAGCTTAATTACTTCTGGAAAATTGAACTATTTTATACGTTAGTTTGCTTTTGGTAAAAATAAAAATTAAAAGACTGTAAAATAATATTTTGAAGACTATTTTGTATCACAGCATCAATGATATTTTTTCAATGCAATATAATTCATCAATAAATATTGTAATATTACATACGTTTACGGGTCCAGATGGCTGAGTGGCTAGCCCTCGGTATCCCAGGTTTCGGGTTCGAGTCCCAGTGGTGCGACGGATGTTTGTAATGATTCGGAATCCACTTTAAAACCGTAGTTTCCGATCTAACACGATCATAGAGCGTTGTGGAGAGAGACGTATTAAAATCGGGGAAAAACGAACTGTTCCTATATAGTGATTACGGCGATCAGTCCTGATGTTTCGCATCCCCATATACCCCTTCGATTCAATTCAAATATGCATAACTGAGTTTTGTGTACTGATTTCAAAATTGATTCAATTTACATTTTACATTACAATGAATACTTTACATTAGTTGGCTTGTTTGCTTTTGGTAGAAATTATTAAAATAATATTTTGAAGACTATTTTGTATCGCAGCATTTTTTATTTTTTATGTTACATGATATTTTCAATTTTTTTTTTTTTTTTTTTTTTTTTCATCTTTAAATATTGTAATGTAACATGCGTTCACAAAAATAATTGGTCATAATAGTTATATTTGCGGATATTCAGTTTCGTTGAGATTATTTGTATTTCGTAGGTGAACTTGTGGTAGGTAGAGGTTTGGTTTGTCGCTCTAAAGTTATCTTGTTCACATTTTAGGCTAATTAGACCGGGACAAACAGTTTAAAGAGGATTCCGAACTACTACTACTACTACACCAAACAGTCATGCCACCGCCAGGATTCAAACTTGAAAAGCCTGTGGTACCAAAGGACATAACGCTAGCAAAATGGTCCTCAGGCTGCTTAATTACTTCTCGAAAATTGTTCTATTTTATACGTTAGTTTGTTTGCTTTTGTTAAACATTTTATGTTCTAACACTTAGACAGTCGTCTTGGAAGCCTTAAGGCAAGCGCTGCACCGACGTTGCTTACTTAGCACTACCCAGGAGGTGCGTGTAGCTTGAAGATAAGCTACGGAAGTGGAGTAACACTACCTCCGCAACATTTAGCGATCCTGTTAGACCGGGAAAAGCGGTTTCAAGTGAATTTTGATGGCACCGTCAGGACTTGAACCTGAAACCTGTGGTATCAAGCGCCAGCCACTCGGCCATTCAGGCCCCCAATACTATTGTTCTTAATTCTGTCAACTTTCAATAATTTTATTTATAACTTTCAATATATAGTATATATTAATATCTCATCATCATCGGTAGTCTATGGTCATTTTGTGCACACTTCAGGCTAAATAGACCGGGACCTACAAGTTAACGTGGATACCGTACTACTTACAAACATCCATGCCAAGGGCAGGATTTCACGCCGTCAGGCCGATTGGCAATTGAATGGTTCAAAATATAATAACTGGAAAAGTTTTTATATTTTGAAACTCTACCTCTACAAAATAAGTTTGTCCCTTTACGATTTGTAAATGTATGACGCAATATATTTGTTCCGTTACAATTTTAAGAATTGTTTTTCACAACATAGATTTCATCTGTTGAAATTTTAAGTGTTCCTCATACAGAATAAGTTTGTTCCATTAAAATTTTAGAATACGTGTATTGTTTCAAGATATAATAACTTTTCTCTGTTAAAATGGGGTGAATTGTAGTGTTCCACAACATAATTTTTTTCCTATACAATTTTAGGATTTTTAAAGTGTTTCGTAGCAGAATGATCTTGTTCTGTTAAAATTTTAGGACTACGTTAAAATTGTTTCGAATTATAAGTTTTACCGATAAAACAGAGGCCTGATGGCTAATTGGCTAGCGCTTTAGTCTTTAAGGGTTCAGGTTCGAATCCTGGCGGTGAAATGGATGTTTGTGAGTGGTTCGGAATCCATGCTAAACTGTAGGTCCCGGTCTAATTAGTTTAAAGTGTGCAAAAGATGACCACCGAAAAACAAACTCAAATCAAACCATCAGGTTATAAACGTAAGGAATTATAAAATGTTCCCCTACTGTGCCATGGACGTTTGTAGTGGTTCATAGTCCACTTTAAACTGTAGGTCCCGGTCTGTTTAGCCTAAAAGTGTGCACAAGATGACCGTAGTGCGACAAACCAAACCAAACCTACAGAATAAGTGAGTTCCATTAAAATTTTAGAATTTTTAAAGAGTTTCAAGGTAAAATGAGCTAATTCTGTTAGAATTTTAAAACTCCGTTAAAATTGTTTCAAAATATTATATTAACCTTTTCCTTTAAAACGGTAGCTTGATGGTCAATTGGTAACGCTGTGACCTTTCAGGGTCGAGATTCAAATTCTGGCGTGGCATGGTTGTTTGTGAGTGGTTCTAATTATCCCAAAGTGTGCACAAAAGGACCAGAAAGCTACAAACCATAAACCAAGCACTTTGCTCTGTTTAAATTTTAGGAACTATCTTGAGATATTCCTGAACAGTAAATTTATGAGAACGATGCTTTAGACCGAAATAACGTAGCCTGCTCTATTCAGTAATACTACCTATGGGAAATGGGATTCTTGAACCTTTATTCAATCCTTTCTTTCACCGAACGACATAAACGAACAACATCCACCAGCCATTAGAGCATTGAGGGCCACCTTTCAGAAAATTCCACCCCGGGGTCCACCCCCACCGCAAGGGGGGACAACGGTCCGGTTGCATTCGTTAGGGGTCCCGTTGGCGGAGGGGGCGAGTGAACTTTGACAAGCATCTCTGGGAACAATGGAATCGCATTCTCCCACATTTCCATAATCGAACCAAGGGGGAGGTCCATTGTCACAGAATGGGGAGGGGGAGGGGGGCACGCGACCTCGGGATGAGGACCCCATCGTGGGAACCACCACTGGCTAACAAGTTGGCTTCCCTGCAGGGATGCGGAAGGGGGGGACAGATTGGCAAGTTGAGCCCCTGAGTGAGGTTTGAGCCTGTCCGGTGGAGAGTGAAATTCGCAGGGCATTCATTGGCGATTCATAAAGTGAGTGGATGAATTTTTACAAAGAAGATTTACGGAAAAACTAGTGAAGATTCAGGTGAATTCAAATGAGGTTAATTCACCGGTAACTCATACTTTAATTTGGAAATTTTGCAATGGAAATTGGATCCCTAGCTAATTTCGATGATAGCGAATAAAATACGATTGTCAGATATATCTTTTATCTATTTAGTACCACTGTCTCGGGCATCACATGTAGAAACTTTACTCTAGATGGTTTCTGAACTAGGGAAATTAATACGTGTCTGGTGGCCTGATGATCAATTGGCTAGTGCTCTGGCCTTTGGTACTGCCACATTCAGGCTCAAACTCTGGCCGGGGCCGGAATGTTTCTGAGTGGTTCGAAATCCTCATTAAACTGTATGTCCCGGTCTAAGTAACCTAAAGTGTGAAAACAAATGACCTTAGAGTCGCAAACCAAGCCAATTCTAGACAAAGAGGATGTCAAATGTTGTTTTTCCACCTGCAGGCATTTTGACTTCGAGGTCATTTACCATAACAATGGCGGATACATAGAAGATTCGGCTATACATAAGGATGTTACCCATAAATTGGCTCAATTTGGATTAAAGAACAATATGTAACAGCCAAGTATGGGACTTAACCTCCTCGAGTCCAACAGAAAGATTTTCCATCTAGCAGATTTATAGTGGCTCGTATCAAAATCAAGGAAGCTTTCGATTTCTTGCGGGTTTCGAACTAAGTTTACTTAGTCCAGAAGAGACTAAACGCCGATCGTGTCTATCGATATCTGTAGAAGTATCTTTCATCTTAACAGGATAGACATGGGTTTCAGCATATCAATACTTACATATAGAACTGAAGTTTGTTTGTAAAAGGAAAGTGAAAAGGGCTCCTTAAAAGAAACATGTACAAATGTGCTTTATTTTCTAAACTTGTCCATTACAAACTTTGTATAGCATAATTGTTGATAAGCTCTACAAAGCTTTTCTATCTTTATTTTCTTTATATATACATGCGAGTCCTATCAGATTTCCACATTACTATAGATATATTTGTTTGGATACATAGAGCATTCTTTTGGAGGCCGCGAATAATTTGCATACAACAAGCAGAGCCTGTTAATTACTTTCTGTTAGGACATTTAGGGGTAATTCACTCTACATTCCTCTATTGTAAGGAGGAAATTTCGAAAAAAATTCAATATGTTTAGCCGATGTTTTACTTGTACTGTGACATAATCTTCGAGTAATCTCGTTGTCGATAATCAATTGCTGTAATGGATGACACCAGCGGATTCGAGCCGATTGAACCTGGGCCCTACCATGATAGCTAAGTGCGACGATACTTTTGTTTTTGTACATAGACGGACTTGATAGCATGCCACGAATAAATCGCAGAGAAGCAGGATTGAAGAACATTGCGTTCGAATAGACTTTCGGACATAACTGGTCAGCATTTTTCTTGCTATACGGAAGAAAACCTAGAAAGGTCCCACCAGGCAGTTTGATTATTGGTGCTATCCGCTGCAGCAATCGCCGTCGAGCCTCTTGGTAGACTGATCGTCAAGTGGCTGGCGCTCTGGCCTTTGGTACCACAGGCTTCACATTCGAATCTTGGCGAGGGCATGGATGTTTGTGAGAGTTCGGAATCCACGTTAAGTTGTAGATTCCGGTCTGTGTAGCTCATGGGGCGCACGAACTGACCGTAAAGTGGCAAGCCAAACCAAACCCTCGAGCCTTTTCATCTCTGAAGAGCTCGCGTGGCCTGGTGGCCAATTGGCTAATGGCCTGACATTTGGTATCCTGGGCTTCAGATTCGAATACTGGCAGCGGCGTGGATGTTTATGAGTTGCTCGGAATCCCCGTTAAACTGTAGGTCCCGGTCTGTTTAGCTCTAGCGTGCATAAGATGATCCTAGAGCGACAAACCAAACCACATTTATCCTCAGATGGTGACTTTGGCGCACATATCAGCACCAAAGGCATTTGGAAGAATGTGACGAATCAATGTTACCTTATTCTTGATTCGAACACTTTTTGGCCGACTCCCCAAATCTGTTTAGCCCTCGCGTGTATAAGATGACCGTAGAGCGACAAATCAAACCTGAAAGAATTCGAAGCCAGTATGAACGAACTTGCATGTTAGCTACATGCGTTAACCACCATCCCACGAATCGGGCACAGATTTAATTTGTCCGAAATTCCCAATAAAGGTCTTTAATCCTCACGTCCCACCCCCTCCCCCAGTCACCATCTGACGTCTCGCAGACGACAAAAGAAACGGGTGGTTCTGGTATACAAAACAATGCTGCTTCGAAAAACCCCTCATCCGTGAAACCATCCCGGCAGGCCGAAATCCTTTCAGTGGTACCTAACTGGCCGATAATGGGGGGGGGGGCGACCCTCGATAACATCTATCCGGTCCCCCTCCAGTTCTACGAGAGATTAGTTTTCGGAGGAACCCCTTCAGCAAAGCACAGGAGATTAGGGGTAATCGGATTACAGGCAGATTTGCGGACATATTTCAAAAGGAAATTGCATGGCAGGTATCCAGCATAGCCTTTCTTACCAAGGGGTGGGGTTTTGGCAAAAATTGAAACGGATAGCCTTGATTGCGGTTTTGAAATTATTGCTTTGTTTATTGGGGAGGAAGTGATTGGCTGTTGGAGTATTTGATGAAGTGATGCGAGAGGCTTTTTCAAATCATTTGAGTCATTAGAAGACGCTCCCCACGTAGGTTGAAAAGTAGTCATGTCCCCACCTCAACCAACATTAAACTGTAGATCCCTGTCTAATCAGCCTAAAGTATGCACAAAAAAGACCGTAGAGCGACAAACCAAACCACAACCGTTTCCAGACTACTACTACACTCATGCCCATAAATTAAGGATAATTCAGAATCACACAGAAATTGAACTCTAAAATAAAAACTTCACCTGTAGAATTATCACACATCTTGAAGAAGAATATGCAAATTACAGAAACCACCAGATGGCGCGGATAGTACGTCACAATGACGAGAGTGCAAGAGAGGGGTATATAAGGAATGGTGGCAAAGAAGTAAAATTGTTCACAAGCGCTTTAAAAGCCTTTCAGTCAATAACCGCATAGTTATGGCACAAAGGAAGCATTTGGATGATTTTTTACGTGGTAGAATTATCGGGCGACTGGAATGTGGACGTACCCAGCTGGAATATCCGAGGAACTTGGAATAGCCCAGAGTGTCCTCTCCAGGCTTTGGCAACGATTCCAAGATGATGGCAATGTGAGTAGATGTTACAGCACAGGTCGCCCCCGAGTTACAACGCCGAATAAGGAACGGTATTTCGCAGTTACTGCCAAAAGAAACAGACGGAGACAGCATCAGACCTGTCTCGTCAGCCACCGGTACCGACAGTATCAAGGCAGACCGTGTACAGACGCTTAGGGCACATTGGTCTATATGCTCGTAGGCCTGTCAGATGTGTTCAACTTACCGCAACTCACTGTCGCCTGCGATTAACCTGGAGTAGAGGGCATGCATTGTGGACACCGCAACGGTGGTCTTGTGTGATGTTTTCCGACGAGTCCAGGTTTAGTTTACAGTCTGATTCTCGCCGGACTTTCATATGGAGAGCGCCAGGTACCCGTTACCACCAAGAGAACACCATTGAACGACACCGTTACTGTGGTGTAGGATGGCTCGTTTGGGGAGGAATTATTCTTGGTTCCAGAACTGACCTGCATATTCAGAGTGTAACGATGACAGGCCACATCTATCGGGATATCATTCTGGAACAACATGTGCGTTTGTTTCGGGGCGCCATGGGTGCTGAATTTCTGTTTATGGATGACAACGCCCGTCCTCACCGTGCAAACATTGTAGACGAATGCCTTCAATTGGAGGATATCACCCGTATGGATTGGCCAGCATACTCACCGGACTTGAATCCAGTAGAGCATGTGGGGATATGCTTGGCCGACGAATTGCAGCCCGTCAACCCCCTCCCACCTGTCAACCGGAACTTCGGAGGGCATTGCTTGATGAGTGGTGTAATATTCCCCAAGATCTGAGTGATAATTTGATACTCAGCGTGCCTAGGCGTTGTAAGGCCTGTATTGCATCGTCCGGGAGACATACTCCATATTAACCATCATACTAACACTGTTATACTGTTTTTTGTAAATAGGTTCTTTTTTGAAATTAGCTCCAGGAGTAAAAATCGCAATTTTTATTCATTATGTCAAACATATAGCATCTTTTTTGCTCTTTACCTTTTGTTTAAAAATAGACTTTATTGAATAAGTCGAATTTGTTTTGCTTCTGTCTCTTTCTTTGCCTGAACTTCATTATACTTAATTTATGGACATGATTGTATTAAACCACACTACATCCTTATGCCTAGATCTGAATTGCCCTTTACATGATGTTAGTGAGAAGTCTGATTGGATTCTGAGGAGCTCCACTGTCGTATGATGTCTCATAGGACATTTAATTATAAAGTACACAAACAAAATTTGAACTTTCTTTTATATAATGAATTATTTTTTGTTCCTGTTGTTGCCTACGGGCCTGATGGCCGAGTGACTAGCGCTCTCGCTCTCGGTGCCACAGGTTTCGGGTCCGAGTCCCGGCGTTGCCAAGGATGTTTGTAGTTGTTCGGAATCCACTTTAAAACGTTGATCCCAGTCTAATATGACTACTACTACTACGCCACACCACATCACTGTGCCTATAGCTGAGTGACATGACCCTTGACATGATGTGAATGAGAAGTTTGATTGGGCTCGGTGACGCTCTACGGTCCTATGAGACCGGAACTACGGCTTAAAGTGGATTTTGAAATACTACAAGCATCCATAGCACCGCCAGGACTCGAAACATGTGATACTGAGCGCCAGATCGTTAGCCACTCGTCCATCAGGGCACAACCATCTCCAGACGACAATCACAAAGGCTTATACTAAATAGGTCATCTCCCAAACCACATTTAGCATCAATTGGCGACTTTGGCACACATGTAAGCGCCAAAGACATCTGGAAGAATGGGCCTTGTGAATCAATGTTACCTTAATCTTGATTCGAGCACTTTTTGGCCGACTTCCCAAATTTTATTATGGGTCTTATCTTTAGGAGAGAACCTTAAAAAGCATGTATCTCGATAGATTTATTTACGTGATAAAGGGAGCTAGGCAATCGGCCATCAGGTCCAAGTCTAATATGACTATAGAGATTTGGAAGTAGGGCTGAAAACCTATTCCGTAAAAAGAAAAAGTCATCTCCTTTTGTCTCAAAATCTACGAGTAGGCAGACGGCCTTGGTCCACTGAGGGCTGCTGCGCCAATGATGATGATTGTTGTTTACAATGAATAGTCTGAAAACGTTATAGTCATCTTTTAATCAGTAAATTAATTTTGATTTCATATATCCAGCAAAGCTCCATTACTGAGCACCTTGAAAATGCTATTAATTTTTTTTTTTTTTATTTCATGCAGTAATTAATAATTTTTAAACTAATTTTTATTTCATTTATTTGCTTCAAATAAAAATTTCCATGCTAATTTTAGAAGTATTTATTTAAAAAAAAAGAATTAATATCAGAGTTACATAAAAAAAAAATTAAAAAAAAAAAAATAAAAAATAAAAACTTGCCACCTATAAAATAATTTTAGTATTACCATCAAATACGAAACACTTAAAATATTTAAAAATAAAGTCTATCGCAAAAGTGAAGGCGGAAAAGTGAAGTAACATTATATATATATATATATTAACTCAGATTTGTCGAACTTTTCTAGTGGTCTAGCATGGTTTCATGATCTTGGAAGGTTTAAAAGTCCTCAAGGTCTAGGAATTCATAATAATAACAAGTACATAATAACAATCCATCACTCAAATTTAAAACGGATAACAGATAGTTCTATTACATGCAATTAGTATTTTGTACTAATGAAAACAACCTGCCATTCAAATCTGATAGCAGATATTCAGTGTCGTGGATAATGAGACTTCATGAAATTGGCGATTGTCTGTGCGATCTTCACAGATGGAAACATTTGCAGATGGAATATGACTACGCCATGAGTTTCTGAATTTTGATGGGTGATAGACCATGGGCTGAGGGAAGTGACCATTGCAATGAGATGAGGGAACGTGACCTCCCTCCCTCTTGACGAATTTTCTTAAAGGGAGGTTTTGGGAGAAAGGGAGGGTGAGTTTCTGCGACGAGTCGACAAGAAGTGGTTTTTTTTCCCCTGAAATGACAGAGCGGTGTGTATCCCCTTGTGTCGCCGTGTGATAATTACGATCTGCCTCAGACCACATGTTTTAGATTCGTCGTAGACTCGAGATTAATATATTCAGTTATTTTTTTTTCAAGGAAACAAGTGCCTTTCTTTCTTAAAGAAAAAGTCCACACGAATTAAGTTCAATACTCAATACATTTCATCGGATTGATCACCGGAATTAAATCCGAAACCTAATCCGCGCACTCCAACTAGCGACAACACACATGCCCCGTGCTTTACGAGCCACTAAAAAAAAAGAGCTCCACCCCCACCCAAGGAAGCTGTGCAACCAGGCTAGCAGAGCGAGTCTCGATTCGCGGAAAAAAAGGAGATAACAAGCAGCACCACCGGGTCACGAATCCAATTCCGAAATCCTTCTTCGCCGGCACGAAGGCCCGACTGTTTGCTCAGCCTTCTACTCTCTGCCATGCGGATGAATGTTGGGTTGCTGTTGACAGAGGAGACACGTCACCCTATGGGCGTCAGGGAAGGGGTGAGGGCTGATGCGACACGTGTAAGTGGTGGATGGTTCCAAAAAAGGTGTGGAGGACAAACACCAGCTGAACCTTGTGCAAATAGTTCTGGAGCATCGCATTGCGTTGTTAAATCACACCTAAAGGCATTGCTGCTTTTTGCCATTGATGTATGTAACCACTTTTGATGAACAGATATTAGTATATGCTTTGTCATGGTATTTTGATGTTCAGCAAACTAACGCTCGGATGACAATGGTAAACATGTCGATGAACAATGAATTGACCATTGAAGTGTCTACCACTGAATATGCAGGATGTGCAATTGGATATTTAGCAATGCATTGGGTATTAAGGACGTGAATTATTGATATCGGTATGCTAACAATGAATCATGCAGAATGCAAAGGGAAATTTTAAGGTAAAAATTTTTATTCTAAGATAAAGCAAGGTATTTTGTTGTGAAGAGGGTGATTTGAAGCCCCACCTTTAATATCCAATGCATTGGATAATAAGGATGTGGATTGTTGATGTTGATATGTTAACAATAACTCATAGAATGTGCAGCAGAAAATTTTCAGCAGTATTTCATTCAATGCATAATCAAGCATTTGGGAGACAACTTTGTCATGACGGCAGAGCAACAGCAACATACATGCTTACATAAAGAGGAAAAAAAGGAGACACAAATTCAGCAAATTCTCTACCAATACGTTTACAATCACTTTCATCTATATTCCGATTGTTACGTCATCACAATGACATCACGCCTGTAACGTCTCGGCCTATACAACCCCTATAACGGCTTCAAAGTGAGAGCCACTTTCAGGTTCATGGGAACACTTTAAATTTTATTTACAAGCACCATATATATATATATATAGAAATAAGGCACTCTGGATTATTGTACAAATAAATAAGGATTAAAAATAAAATTTGTTCACAAGTGCACGATTAAATCCTAAGTGCAGTTCACTCCAAGGTCGGAAATATTTCAGAGTTCTGGAGTCTATGTCGAATCTAATTGCCTGATCTGCGGTGAACCTTAATTATCCCACGGCGTGATACATGAAACCACAAGGGATTGACTTTGAAAACAGGAGGAAACTTCGGTCTATTCAGTCACTTCAGAGAAAAAAAGAAAACAACTCTTCTGGTCGACTCGTCGCAGAACACTCCTTTTTCTCCTTCTCCAAAACCTCCCTTTAAGAAAATCATCCTGTTAAGAGGGGAGGGGGTCAGCTTTCCTCACTTCTTCTTGGAGTAGACACTTTCAGTCCATGGTTTATCCTCATTCCCGATGCAATAACTCATGGTGTAGTCCATATTACATTTGTAGCTGTTTAAACGTGTGAAGGTAGCATAGACATTCTAATTCCACGCTAATTTCATGAGGTCTCATTATCCATGACACTAAATATCTGCCATCAGATTTGAGTGATAGGTTGTTCAGATTTGCTTACCTGCTATCAAATTTGAGTGATAACTTGTTGTTATGTTCCTGTTAAAGTATATAGTACATTCCTTTCTTCTGGGATTTGCTTTGCAAATAGTGAAGCTGACCTCCAAGGTAGCCAAGGTTCCTTCAAGCTTCCCAGCATGTTATTCCCTTCCGTTGCCACATTATTAAATGTATGGTGTCAAAAGTCAAAGATTTCTTGAACACAAGCACTACATGTTGTTGCCTACTTCTTACAATCTTTCTTTGAAATCGAGACCTTATGAACCACGAATTTAAAGAGATGATCTTGGTGCACAACTTGAAATTTCTATTTCCTATCAGATTGGCGCTGAAAGTAATCAAATAGACCCTAACAAAGTAAATTAAATTAAGAAACCATCCCCACAACAGCTTTCTTTGGTTTTATAAATGGCTAACAAAGATGACATTTCAATATCATCCATGTTTTGTGTAATAGGCTTGCTTGAGTTTTGACAATAGTTTGTATTTTGTACAATTGTGAAACATTTTCAGCTGTCACATCTTCAACGACCAATAGCCGAAGGGACGTAGTAACTCAATTCGTGATGTTGAAACTGGATAGCAATAGTGTCTTCTTTAACAAAATCAATCAATTTGCTTTTGTTTTCTACTATATCATATAATAGAGATTTAGCAGACAACACTGCCATGGTTCCTTATTAGTAGTCATTTTAACCTTTTCCACATTGTTCACTAAGTTCTACTACTACAACTACTTCTACACTACAGCACACCCCCTCACTGTGCCTAGAACTGAGTTGCCCTTTTACAGTTTGGGAAGGATGTGGGTGACATTGAATGGACGCAAGATGCAGGCGAAAACAATTTGCATAATTCACTTTTAGAGGTACAGAAGCTGAACAATGAGGAAAATTCTTACAAGAACAGAACATAATATGAAAATTTTTAAATTTAAAGAATAAAATAGGAAATGCGAAAATATATAAATACATTAGGTAAGATATTAGAAAAAATTTAAAAACAATATAATACAATAAACACTACATAGGAGAATATTCAAATCGGAGAGCTGAAGAAATGTTCATTGAATCAATTATTATAGAAATTAGAAAAAGAGTAATAGCTAATAAATAAATAGACAGTACAAGTGGTTGCCACAAAATTATGAGCAAGGGAAATCAAAAGGCAGGAAGATATTACATAAGAGATACTATGCTAGGAACATACACTAAAGAGCCAAAACATTAAGACCACCCCTACATTTTGCAATGAACTCGTCTGGATGACGTGGAAGGCACGTGATCAGGTGGAAGTGGTATTTAACTGGTATTAAGTGGTGGTATTAATCCATGCCAAGGCGGGTTGAAGCTGTGTTGCGCGTCAAAGGTGGGCAACTCGTTATTGACAGGTGGTCATAATGTTTTGACTCTTGAGTGTAATTAAATAAATGGTATTAACATAAAAATTAGGATTGTGCAATTTAGACTGATAATTGGTTAATGAACAATGTGGAACATCTGTTAGAGAAACACTGCTTTTTGCAGCATTTAAAAAGTTAATGCCCGAAACGAGGCCTGTCAACTTTCCACGATTCCATCCTGGACACTACACCTTTCTCTTTCATATCCTTACGGCGCGATGTGGACTAGAGTCATGGCAGAATTAAGTCGTCACTTCGCAACAAAGATTGAAATGCTGATCGAATGTTGGAAATCATATGCTTTGCTCGATGATATTTGAGACGTCAATAGCTGGAATATTTCTTTTTAATAGTTTGTCATTAGACATTCTATACAATGCTTAGGAAATGCCCCTAAAAAATGTCGGACATTCTATAAAGTGCCTTTCAAATACAGTGACAAACTTTTGGAGATATAGCGGCCTGCTGGACAATTGGCTAGCGCTCTGGTAATCGGTACCAAAGGTTTCGAGTTCGAGTCCTGGCTATGCCATGGATGTTAATAATGGTGCGAAATCCACTTTAAACGGTAGTATTAGACCGGGATCTACTACTACTACACTACACTACACCACACCAATCACTGTGTCTAGAGCTGAGTTGCTTCTTTACAGTTTGGGAAGGATGTGGGTGAGAGAGAAGCCTGATTGGGCTCCGTGACAGTCTACGGTCATAGGAGACCGGGACCTACGCCTTGAAGTGGATTCCGAACTACTACAAGCATCCAAGGTATCTTCGGGACTAGAACCCCGTGACACCGAGGGCCAGAACGCTATCCAATCGGTCACTAGACCCCAAAGACCGTAGAGCGACCAATCTCAAAATGATTTAATGTTGATTTAAGATTTTTAGTGCAATATTATGTAATAAAATGATGATAATAGTAAGATTCCTTGTTTCCCATATTGAATTTTTTTTTTTTTTCGTTAGAATAATTTCCATTAAAAATATTAAAATTTCGTAAATCCACACAGGATGCGAATGTTATTGAAGATAATAAATGTAAATGGTAAATAAATAAAAAAATATTCAAATTTTTTTTATATCTGGATCTTTTTACAAAAAAAAAAAAAAAAAAAAAAAAAATTTAAATTATTTTTCAATTAAATAAAAATTGCAATATTTATTGAATTTGATTTTAAGTTCTTTATGTTGTTTAAAAATCGTCTGCTTAAAACTGCGGATGGAAAATGACGTCATCATTCTTGACTTGTTTTTATTCACATTCTTAATTCGTATTGAATATCTTTTTATTTTTTATATAATTTTTATTCATTTAATTACTTTTTATAGCTAGATTAAAGATATTTATTTATTAAATAGTCGATTTTCATTTATTTTCGTATGATATAACTAGATAAATTTCAAATAGGTTTTATTTTAATATATCATTGCCGCACTGAAACGAAGTGATGGAATAATTTAATTTATTAAATGTTTCTTTCTCTTTTCCCCCTTGCAAAGCGTGACTAAACTAAAAAAAAAAAAAATGATAATTTTAGTTTAGTCACGTTTAGTTTTTAAATAATAATTTATTTAATAGCAAAATGATAATTTTAGGTTTTGGTTTGTTGATTAAGAATCGTCTGCTTGAAAGTGCCAATGGAAAATGACGAAATCATCATTCTTTATTTATTCTTATTCGAATTCTTAATTAGCATTGAATATCGTTTTATTTTTTATATAATTTTTATTCATTTAATTTTTAAGCTAATTATGAAAAATATATTTTAAATTTATATTTAAAATATATTAAAATTATTATTTTTAATCATATTTTAATTTTTTCTAAATATATTTTACATTTTAAATTATTTATATTTTATATTTTTTTATTATTTTAAATTATTATTTAATTATATTTTTTTATTATTTTAAATTATTATTTAATTATATTTTAAATATATTTTAATCTAATTGTAAAAATATGGATATTTATTTATTTAATAACCGATTTTCATTTATTTTCATGGGATATAACTACTAGATAAATATTTTTTTTTGTTCTAATGCAGCTGGCAAACACTTAGACAGCTTGGTCTTGATGTCTTAAGGCAAGCGCTGCACAGACGTTACTCACTTTGTATTACCCAGGGGGAGCGTGTAACTTGAAGATAAGCCCCGACGCGGAGTAACAATGCCCTCGCAACTCTCTACGATCCTATTAGGAGCGGGACCTACTGTTTAAAGTGGATTCCGAACCACTACAAACATCCATGGCACCGCCGGGACTCGAACCCGAAATTTGTGGTATACTAGATAAATATTAAGCAGGTTGTTTTGTTTTTTTAACATATCATTGTCGCACTGGAACGAAGTGTTGGAATTATTTAATTTGTTGAATGTTTTCCCTCCGGTTTCCTCGTACAAAACGTGACTAAACTAAAATAATTTTTTCATTATTTTTCAGTTAAATAAAATTCGTATTATTTAATCGCAAAATGATGATTTTTAGCTCTTTATGTGGCTTAAGAATCGTCTGCTTAAAATTACGAATGGAAAAAATGACGCATCATTCTTTATTTATTCTTATTCGCATTCCTAATTCTTAATTAGCATTGAATATTTTTTTATTTTTTTTTATATAATTTTTATTCATTTAATTTTTAAGCTAATTATAAAAAATATATTTTTAATATATTTTAAATTTATATTTAAAATATATAATTACATTATTATTTTTTAATAATATTTTAATTTTTTAAATATATTGTACATTTTAATTTATTCATATTTTATATTTTTATTTTTACACTATTATTAATATTTTTCTTTATTTTATATTTTTTTTATTATTTAATTTTATTTTAATCTAAGTATAAAAATATAGATATTCATTTATTTAATAACCGATTTTCATTTATTTTTGTGTGGTATAAGTAGTTAAATATATTAAATAGTTTTTTTTTTTTTTTTAAACAAATCGTTGTCGCACTAGAACGAAGTAATGGAATAATTTAATTTGTTGAATGCTTCCCCTCTTTCTCCGTACTAAGAGGGACTAAACTAAAAAAAAATTTTCATTATTTTTTCAATTAAATAAAAATCGAAATATTTAATCGCAGAATGATAATTTTAAGCTCTTTTTTGTTGCTTAAGAATCGTCTGCTTAAAATTGCGAATGACGTCATCATTCTTTATTTATTCTTATTCGAATTCCTAATTCTTAATTAGCATTGAATATCTTTTTTTTTTTTTTTGTATAATTTTTATTCATTTAAATCTTTTTTATAATTAGATCAAAGATATGTATTTATTTAATAACCGATTTTCATTTATTTTCGTGTGATGTAACTAGAGATAAATATTAAATAGGTTTTTTTTTTTTTTCTTTTTCTAACAACATCGCTGTCGCACTAGAACGAAGTGATGGAATAATTAATTTGTTGAATATTTCCCCTTTCCCCGTGAGTAAACTGAAAATTTTTTATTTAATTATTTTTCTATTAAATAAAAATTGTATTATTTAATTGCAAAAGGGTGATTTTGAGATCTTTACGTTGTTTAAGAATTGTCTGCTTAAAACTGCGAATGGAAAATGACGTCATCATTCTTCATTTATTCTTAATTCGAATTCCTAATTCTTAATTCGCATTGAATATCTTTATATTTTTTTATATTATTTTTATTCATTTAATTTTTTTTTTATAGCTAGATTAAAGATATTTAATAGCCGATTTTCATATATTTTCGAGTGACATAACTATTAGATAAATATTCTAATATTCAGTTGTTCATTTTTTGTCGACAAAGAAGCGTATGATATTTAATTGCTTCAACTATTATCAAGATCTGAAAGTTTTTATAAAAATTAAGTATTGTTTGATTTTTTTTTAAAGTGAGAATAATATTTGGTAAAGTAAAGTTATTCTTCAAAATAATTTGATGATGCTTTAAGTTGTTGAATGCCATATGATAAAATGATGAAAATAGTAACATTCATAGAAACGAGGAGTTCTTGTTTCCATTAGTGAATGATTTTTCGGTATTTACGTATTAACGGTACCTTGGCGACAGGCTTGGCGGTTTTTTAAGTGTCGCCAATCTAACAGCTACTAAGGTTACCAAACCAATAGAATAGATTGGTGCCACTTAAAACCGCCAAATCTGTAGCTGCGGTTGGCGCGTGTGCTCTTTATTGGCGCAACTGTCGCCAAGGTATCGTTAATACGTAAGTACCGATTTTTCTTTCGTTAGAATAATTTTTAGTTCAAAATATTAAAATTTCATAAGATAATAAATATATTGAAAAAATGAAAAAATTTCATATTTTTCATATCTGGTGCGTATTACAAAAACATTACATTATTACTAAACATTGCACATTTTTTTTAAAAATTATTTTTCAAATAAATAAAAAAAAATAGTAATATTTAATTCTAAAATGATGATTTTAAGTTCTTTATATTGCTTAAGAATCGTCTGCTTAAAATTACGAATGGAAAATGACGTCATCAATCTTTACTTCTGATTCGAATTTATATTCTTTTTTTTTTCTTTTTTTACAGGATTAAAAAAAAAAAATGAATTAAGTTTGTTTATTAAAAGTATTATTTTAATATTCAGTTGTTCATTTAATAATAATATTCTTTTTTTTTTAAAGTTTTAATTTTATTTATTTATTTAATAACCGATTTTTATTTTCGTATAGTATGATTAGATAAATATTAAATAGTTCTCTTCTTTTTTTTTAACAAATCATTGCCGCACCAGAACGAAGTGATAGAATAATTTAATGTGTTGAATGCTTCCCCTTTCCTCGTACAAAACGTGACTAAACTAATAAACATTATTTTATTTATTCAAATACTGTTTGTCATGTCACATCTGCTAATTCTTAATAAAATTAACAGTAGAGAAGTAACTTGTTGCCGCTTTAAAAATTAAAACTTATAAAATCCCTTTCAAGTGCAAAAGACGGAAGGAGCAACTTGTTGCTTCTTCTTCTAGCCCAGAATACATTCTCGCACTAAACACAGGCCTTTGTTCGACTGCGGCACGCGTCTTGTGCAGTAAATAAAACATGCAAAATAGAAGTAAAAAAAAAAGGGCCCCTATGAGGCTTTCAAATAGAAGAAAAAATCGTGCCAGATGTTCAGCTATTCTCTTTTTGAAGGTAGAAAAAAAAAAAAAAAGTGGGGAGTTATTGACGAAACACCCTATGCTCTCCCCCTGCCTTTCCTGTTAACTTTTTTTCTCCCCCCATATCTTCAGATATCAGTAACGCCAAATATGAAGAGGACAGATGGTGCCTTCGAGTGGCTGGCACGCGTCAAATGTTCTTCTGCACCCCACCTCCTTTTCGTGCCTCCCCCCATCTCTTGTTATTTTTATTTTATTTTTTTTTTTAGTTTTCGAAGCCACACGAGAGTTTTGTGGCCTTCTTTCACACTTTTCTTCGCAGTTAAAGTTCCAGTTACTGCCTGTGACGGCGCGTGCCGCTATTTTCATGGTGGTTTTGTGCTCGCGCTGAAAAGCGGAAGTGAAAAGGTTCGAATGAATTCGTGGTGGTTTTTTCGAGAACGGAATGGAATTGAATGTGATTAATATGTAAATCGTTGTGAAGAAGATAAATAAAAATGAGTTAAATGAGTTTTTTTTTTACATGTTTTATCAATTAAATAAAATTAAATGTAAATGGAATGAAATGAAATGTAAACATGTATGAATGGAAAAATGGCCAAAAAAAGAACTCATTTAAAATGGCTGAACATATACCTGGAACAAAATATAAAGTGAATGTAATTAAATATAAACAAGTATAAATGGAAAAGATTTAAAATGAATGCTTACGAATTACGTAGAATTAAATATAAAATGAATAAAATTAAATGTAAACAAATCTGAATGGAATAAATTAAACGTAAATAAATATGAATGGAGAAATTGAATTTGTATGAATATTATGAATGTGAGAAAATGACGTAGAATTAAATATGAAAACAATAAATTAAATGTAAATAAATATGAAAGGAATAAATATGAATGGAAAATTGAATGTGTATGAATATTACGAAAGTGAGAAAATGAAATAGAATTAAATAGGAAAGGAATAAATTAAATGTATAAATAAAAAAATATTTAAGCTAAAGTTAAATGTAAAAAATAAATTAACTTTAATTAAATGTAAATAAATTATGTCGATTTAATTTTAGTTGCTGAGTGTTATGTTAAAAGAGAAATGAAATGATTTCGTACATTCAGGACATTGAGCAGGAGTGGCCTGATGGATAACGCCTAAGGTGTTTGCAATTGGTGCAGAAACGAAAGGTTTTTTTTTTTTTTTTCTATGGCGGGTATGACTGCGATAAATCCTTAGGTCAGAAAGTCCTTCCGTTGTCTATAAAGAGAAAGTTAGAAAGGTGTGAAACAATCTAAGATTTACAATAGCTTTGACTTCAATAGCTCTGTTTCATGGACACCTAAAATATTATTTATTTGCTGAGCAAAAATGCAAATAAAAATGCATAATCTAACATATACATCATCGTTACATGACACAGGTGAACAATGTTGTAGCTCACTAATCCTTGATTTTCTCCAAATTATTGAGCAAAGAGATTTTAAACCCTAAATAAAAAATACAAAATAAAAATAGTCGGCAATCTATTGTCAATCGGCACTGTATATATATATATATATATATATATACAGGGCCAACTGACTAGTCCTCGGTGACACATGCTTCGGGATCGAGTCCCGGCAGTGCCATGAGAACTTGTGGTGGTTCGAAATCCACTTTGAACCATAGGCGCCAAAGCGCTAGCCACTCGGCCATCAGGTCCAGTCTAATATGGCTTAGAGCATTGGGCGTAGGGCTGACAACCCTACCCCGTAAAGGAAAATATCTCTCGTCTTGAAATCTACCGGTAGGCAGACGGCTTTTGTCCCACTTGGTGCTGTTGAGCCAATGATGATGACGATGATTGTTGTTTACAATGAAATTATTGTCATTTTTAATCAATGATAATGATGAGCGCCGATGATGATTGCACATATATATATATATATTCTCATGTAATTAGTATTTGAAATTGTTGTAAAAAAATTCTGGACTTCAATCTCAGTCACATTGATGAAAACAATATCAAATCCCAGTTGGGACAGCTTTTGGAAAATTTTAATGGTCCCCCCCCTTCCCGAAGAGGTTCAGTAAGGCAATCCCCATCTACAGAAAAAAGAAAAAGAAAAATCCAAATGCCAACAGTGTAACTATTTTCAGTTCCTTTCACAAAGAGAAGAACTTTTTTTTCTTTTCCTGGGTCAGTGAAGAATGAAAGCGAAGAAAACGGTGGGGCAGCTGCAAGGTGGGAAGAGCTGCCTTTTCAGCTGTTGCCTCGGACTCAGCTGTTTTTACTTTCTTTTCTTTTCTCTTTAATTCTTTTCTTCGGCAAGAGGGGTCAAATGGTGGGTGAAAGTCGGCTTCGAAACGGTTCGTGTAACGGTATTTGAGACTCCCCTCCCTCAATGTAAAGAAGTACTTTCGGTTGTGTATTTTTATCGTAAATCAATTTTCTGGGTCCATATGTTTACATGTATATAAGTCGGTGATATTTGTAGTCGTTGCTTTAAATATATGTGTAAATATGTAATATCGACTTCAACACAAAACAAGGTATTTTTACAAAGTGGTTTTATTCGAAAACTGGTTAAACTTACCTAAAATATGGCATTGAATCAAACAGTAACCATACAGTTTTATTAAAAATACCATGCAGTTCTAAACCATACAGTTTTATTCTAAAATATGTTAAATCTCCCTGCAATATGGCATTTATAGTATAAGATTTTATTAGAAAATTAATTAAACATTCCTGTAAATGGGAATTTTAATCATACGATTTGATTCGAAAAATGGTGGCATTACAAGACATTTTTGCAATACTACTTTAATCGAAACTGATTATGACGCTTCTACGGTACGGTTTTATCCGAATAAAAATAATATAATTTGAATAAAATTCTTATAATAATACTAAATAATTTTTTTCGAATAAAAATAATATCATTTGAATAAAATTCTTATAATAATACTAAATAATTTTATTCGAATAAAAATCGTACAAATGTAATATTCGAATTATAATAAATAATATTTATTCGAATAAAATCTTCCTATAATATATCATTAAGGTTTTATTCGAATACTGGTTAAATCTCCTTATAATATTTTAAAAGATTTTATATATTTACAATAAGGTTTTTTATTATAAGATTTTATTAGAACTGGTTATATTTTCCTATAACATGGCATTTCTGCCATAGTTTTTATTCGAAAACTATTTTTTTTTAATATGACATTTTTACTATAAGATTTTATTCAAAAACTGGTGGCATAATACGAAATTTCTACAATGCAACTTTATTCAAAAACTGGTGGCATAATACGAAATTTCTACAATGCAACTTTATTCGACGTTAATAACATGGCATTTGCACGTAATGGTTTTATTCGAAAACGGTTAAATATTCATATAAAATGGCGTTTCTATCTTGAGATTTTATTCGAAAATTGATTAAACCAATAACTGGTTTTATTGGAAAACTGGTTAAACTTTACTATAATAATGCACATTTTACGCTATTGTTTCATTTATTTTCATAGCTTAGAAAATTTTATTGATACATAGCAAGTTTGATATTTAATCAAATGTCCCTGCAACGAAGAATATGAGTAGAAATCTTGAATTCTGGCATTGTTAGTATTTTACGCTGAAATTGCTTTCATTATTTTTATTTTTTATGTAATGTGAATACACTTCCCGCCCCCTCTATGTTGCATTCTGGCTAACACTATATTTGCTACTAATCTATAATTCTATCAAAGAAGGGCTAAAGTATCCCAAAAAACAACAGCAGTGCTTTGAGTAGATTTTATTCTTAAAATATTCTAAATGTTCAAAGATGTGTTACCTGTTTTTTTTTTTTTTTTTTTTTTTTTTAATATTAATCTATAATAATATAAACAAAACAATTTCGAGTATACACCCTAAAGTAATAATAAAATCATTATTACAACTCTACGGTACATGCTCAATGGCCAAATTGTTGCGCACACTTACATATTACTTCTGTGAAACATTTACACCTTCTAAATTTTCGCAAATTATATTGGAAAGAAAATCACCTTGTGATTTCTGAACCAACTTCTTGTCGCTAAAAAATGTGCACTCTTTGGGCCACGGAGTTATGGTTTGGTTTCCCACTCTATCAAACAGTGTGGTTTTCGTGGTTGAACCACAGGTTCAAATTCTCTCATGCTAATTTAAAGGACATTTTGCTTACGGGCAAAACAACAAATAATAATTATTTAATAAATGTTGCTTTGTTTAAAATTTTGTTAAATGTTATTGTTTAGATTTTGAGGTAAAAGGTATTAAAAAAATTTTATGTGACGTTGTTTTTCATTAAAATTTATCTTTTTTTATAAAATTTATCTAGTATCTTACAATTCAGTATGTATCGTTTTTAAAGAATTCAGTTTGTTTTCAGACTTAAATTATTAACAAGAGTTTGTTAATAATTTAAGTCTTTGGGAAATTGATATTCTCTCATCGTAGTGTGTAGTTTGTGCAGCTGGCTTGCAAATGGGTGTGGGTGGGCTGAGACTTGAGACACAGGTTTGAGAACTCACAGCTCTAATTACACACTCACGAACAATTGGAAACACACAATATTTATAACATTTAAAGACATGTAATTATATAGATTTGTGGAGGGATTTCACTTCTAAGCCGAAAACCCGATACTCCCATACGCGCGAGATGTTCAAAATGTACTTCCTCTCCCGGTGAGAGTTTGTAGGCCAACTGACCATTTCTCCTGAACGCCTACGGTCATTTTGTGCACAATTTATACTAATAAGAGGGGGGCGTACAGTTTAAAGGGGATTCCAAACCCCTCACATACATCCATGCCAACCTTACTGCATCTCTAAGGGCGTTTTTATTTACATAATTTTGTAATGTCAGCTAATCCTAATTTTGTAAATCTAACGTTTTTTTTCTGTACATAAACTAATAAAACAGAGATTGAAACCCTTCAGATTAAAAAAAAAAAAAATCAAACATTTTCAAAAATTCCATCCATAGAAATATTTTGGATCATTTTATCACTCTTTCGGATTTTGAGATTTATATAAAATTTCAATTCAAGTTTATATCATTTAAACTATAAATTTGAATTGAGGAATCTGAATCTAAATATATATATATATATATATATATTATTTCCGTAAAAATGCTTCTCTGCTAAAAATGAAAAAAAAAAAAAAGCATAATTTTGCCCAGAGGGCAAATGAAAGTCGAAATGGAGCGGAACAAAAATACCAGAGGAAAGGGTTGAAATAGTGGTCTTTGGGGAAAGGGGGAGATTCGTATTTCTACTGTGTACAGTACACCCTTCTATGTTACAATACGTTGCACTTTAGTTTTTTTAAGGTATTAACGCATACGCATTTCTCATTCAAATGACATTGAAAATTGTTTCCAATTGTTAAGTTTTTCATTAATAAAATTTGTTTATTAATGAAAAAATCAAAAAATATACATAATACATTAAATACGAATGTTTGATAGATTAACTAACTATGTTAATATCGGATAGGAAAACGAACACTTCACAAACTATGATGCCATTATCAGTTCGTAATTCTTCTGCAGACGATTTTTGAACTAAATAGCTTGAAAGCGATATTTAAGAATAAAAGAAAACGATTTTCATCAAATTAAAAATTAATACGTTTTCTCGTTGTTTTTTGGCTACACTCGGATGGAAAAATAATAATAATAAATTTAGATAGAAAAAGATCTTCGTAGAAGATCTACCTCCCCCAAATGGTGCACCTGGCAACACTTTTTAGTGGCTAAAAGATCTGCAACTTGGCATTATTGTTAGATTCATGAACTCTGTCTCAGCATGTTTTGTTGTATTATTTTGTTGTTGTTGTATGTTGTATGTTTTTTTTTCCTTCGTTGTTCTTTTTTTTTTGCTGTAACTGTTCATAATCTGCCATTGGAAAAAAAAAAAAAATAAATAATTGAACTTTTAAATGTTCAAGTTTTTCTCTTTTACTAACATGGACATAATCATTGCTCACTGCCTCTTTTTTTACCAATGTGTTTTTATTTGCCATGTGTTTTATCTAGCCAGATTAGGAGTTCAGGTCACAACCGGCCAAGGCACTTCGTAAAAATAGACTGACTGACGAGTAAATTTTTGCTTTGTATATAGATAGATGTTCTGTTTTAGCGAAGTCCAAAGATCTTTAATGTTTAGATCAGCAGTTGCCAATCCAAGTGATCTTCTGGGCCACTTTGGAATAAAGCAAATAAATAAATAATAAAGCAAAACTAATGAAAGTGCAATGAAATTCGGTGAAAATAGATTCAACATAATGACTTCATGAAAATTCATCATCCGATATGACAAAAATTCTAACTGAATTTGGCTCTGGTGATATTTTACTAGAATAATTTTAATGCAATATAAAAATGAAATAAACTGCCTCAAAAAAATTTAAATATGCGATAGGCAAAATCTTAGAAAATTTAACGAATGAAATTCGTAATCGCTTAGAATTTTTGAAAAAAAAGCTTTATATATAAAACGATAATAGAAAAAAAAATTAATATTATTTCTAAATAATAAAGACATTAAAGACATTTTATTCTAAGGTAAAAAGACATGTAAAATAGATGTAAACAGAAAAAAATGCATATTGTTCGTTTACATGTTAATGTAAATAGGTGAATAAATATCTTATAGATATTTACTTACCTATAAAACTATTATTACTATACTTTAAATTACTATACCTATTATTATTATATCTCAGCCTTACTTACTACTATATCTTAAAAAAAATAACCATTTTTTTTTTTTGTCCATTTCAATGGATCTAAACCATACTAAAAGATAAAATAACACACACACATAAATATTTAATACATTTTGTTAATTCTAAATAAAAGGTAAAGAAGAATAAAAAATTTTAGAATGAAAGAAATTAATTTTAAGTTTGTATAACAGAAAATTTGAGACGAATAAAAAACTATTTAATTGAAAACGACCAGAATAGCAAAAGAGCTTACCCTTTTTAATTTCAAGAGAATTTTTTTAATAACAATTCTTAATCTTATTCTCTAAAATATTTACGAATGATTTATTAATTTTAAAAAAATTAAAAAAAAGAAATATATGTAATACATTAAATACGAATATATAATAAATATATATTAAACGAATTTTAATATATTAAATACGAATGCATGTTAGATTGACTGAATAAATGGGATATTGAATGCCTCACGAACTGTGATGCCATTAGCAGTTCGTAATTCTTATGCAGACGATTTTTGAACTAAATCGTTTGACAGTGATATTTAAGAATAAAAAGAAAATGATTTTCATTTAATTAAAATATAATACATTTTCTCGTTGTTTTTAGCTACACTCGGATGAAAATAATAATAATAAATTTAGATAGTAAAAATTGAATTGAATAGAAAATTGAACTTTTAAATGTTCAAGTTTTTATATTGCTTTACTTTTTGGTGTATAGATAGATGTTCAGTTTTAGCGGAGTCAAAGATCATTCACGCTTAGAGCATTTATAATTGAAGTTGGCATTAAATTATAAAAAATAAAATTAGCAAAAAGTGCAATGAAATTCGGAGAAAATAGGTTCAACATAATGACTTATAAATTCATCTTCCGAGACATCATAAAAATTCTAACTGAATTTGGCCTTTGTTATATTTTTAATAGAATTTTAGCATCGTATAAAATTTAAATAAAAGGCCTTACAAACATGGAATAGAAGGATCAAAAATTGATAGGCAAAATTCTAGAAAATTTAACGAATAAAATTCGTAATCACTTAGCATTTCTTGTAAAAAGCTTTATTAATCGATACTGGAGAAAAAAAATTAATATTATTTATAAATAATACAAACGTTAAAGACATTTTATTTTAAGATAAAAAAAAAAAGACATGTAAAAAATATGTGAACATATAAAAATGCATATTGTTCGTTTACATGTTTATGTAAAATAGGTAAATAAATATCTTATAAATGCTTACTTACCTATAAAGCGATTATTACTATACCTTAAATTACTATATCTATTATTACTATACGATGCTTTATTTATTAATAAAAGTAACCATTTTTAAATTAATAACCTTAAATAAAATTTAGAAAAATAAATTTTATATGGTTATTATTTCTATGAGGTTATTTTTTTAAATAAATTTTAAAATAAAAAAAAAAATTCAATGGATTACAGAAACAATACACATACAAATATTTAATTTATTTCGTTACTGTTAAATAAAAAGTGAATATAAATAAAAAAAAATTTAGAATCAAAGAAATTTGTTTTTAAATTCGTATAATAGAAAACTGGGAAGAACAAAAAAATATATTTAAAAACGACCAGAATTGAGGGGATAAAAAAAAAAAAAAATAAATAAAAAAAAAATAAATAAAAAAAAAAAAACACTTTTCCGTTTTTAAATTCAAGAGAGTGTTTTTTAATTTTTAATCTGATTCTCTGAAATGTTTACGATTGATTTATTAATGATAAAAAATTAAAAAATATATACGTAATACATTAAATACGAATATATAATAAATATATATTAAACGAATATATAATATATTAAATACGAATGTATGATAAGTAAACTACGAATAAATATCGAATAGAAAGTGAACGTCTCACGAACTATGACGCCATTACCAGTTCGTTATTCTTTTGCAGACGATTTTTGAACTGAATCGTTTGAAAACGAAAAATAAAAAAATTAAGAATAAATAAATTTAAGAATAAAAAATAAATAAAGTAAAGGATAAAAAAAAATTGTGGTTTAAATAATTATTATTTTTAAAAATAAATTTAAGAATAAAAATTTTTATTTAATTGAAAAAAATATTATATTTTTCTCGCTGTTTTTGCCTACACTCAGATAAAAAAAAAAAAATATTAATAAATTTTGATAGAAAAATAATTGTACTTTTAAATGTTCAAATTTTTATGGAAATTTTTTGTCTTTGTATATAAATAGATGTTCAATTTTAGCGGAGTCCAAAGATTTTTAATGTTTAGATCAGGGGCTGCCAACCCAAATGATATTACAGGCCACTTTGGAAATGCATCATAACTCCTCGGGCCGCATTTAAAATTATATATCCCCATAATAGATTTAGACCCACTATACTAGTAGACATTTTTTTTTTTTTTTTTTTGGAGTGAAACATAGTGAGTTATTATTTTTATGTTTGCTATTATTCTTACATGTAAACATAGATAATATAATAATAAATTATACTAAACGCACATTGTAAAGACATATAGAACACTGAAAATGAAATATATAAACATAAACGAAATAAAAAAAAAAAAATGAAATCTTTAAAAAATATTTATTTTGCTAGTGCGACCTGTGTTTCTCCACTCTGTCACTTAGCTTTTGCAAATCGATCTCCATTTGGGTATTTGCACATCGTCATTGGTGTTATTTCCGTTATATTTAAACGTGTTTTGTGTTGGGTCAGTTACATTTTAGAAAGAAAAAAAAAAAAAACGATTCGCAGGTGTAGGTTGAACCCAAAGCGCTAACAACTTTTGTGCCAGATTTCTATGCAGATGGAAAACACTTAGACAGCTTAAAGTAACTCATAGAATCTGTAATATTAGATGTTCGCGCCTCATGAGTTCGCAAAATATAATTTAACTATTCTGTGAACTCATAACTGTAAACTCAGCCGTAGAATAGGAACTATCTGTCCTATATTCGCAAGAATATAATTTTAAAATCAAAGTTGAATTTCCCTCATCATTTCGACAGTTCATTTTTGAATACAGGGATGAGCAACGCAATGTTTCTAATACATTGGTTTTCACTACTTTAGCCATTATGAAATAAATATGTTTTGTAAAAGGGTGATACATCTCAGGGGCCGGAAAAATATTCAAGGAGAGCCGCTGTTTGGCCACTCGTGATTTAGAGCATTTATAATGAAAGTTGGGGCCTGAATGGCCGAGTGGCTAGCGCTCTGGCTCTTGGTACCACAGGCTGCGGGTTAGAGTCCCGAAGGTGCCATGGATGTTTGCAGTGGTTCGGAATCCACTTTAAACCGTAGTTCCCTGTCTAACAGGATCGTAGAGCGTTTGCGAAGGTAGTGTTACTCCGCGTCCGTAGCTTACCTTCAAGTTACACGCATCTCCTGTGTTGTGCTAAGTGAGTAACGTCTGTGCAGCGCTTGCCTTAAGGCGTCCAAGACCAAGCTGTCTAAGTGTTTGTCAGCTGCATTAGACCAAAAAAAAAATAAATAAATAGAAATAATTGAAATTGGCATTCAATTTTTATCTAGTAAACAAACAAAAAAAAAAATTAAAAATAATACTTGTTGATTCACTCTACCAGAGATTGAACAATGGAAATACTCAGGGTTACCTTAATTGTTTCCATTATTTTTAGAGATTCGTGTTATTTCTTTTTATGCAGATAGTCTGGTATTTCCTTGTTTTATGTGCGAATCCCGCATGGGCGACCGCTTTCGCCCTTGAAATGGGCAAATAAATTGCTGACTCTTAATTGCCCGCATATGAAGTGGCAGACGGTTGAACTTTGGTTGAAAAGGTCTTCGGTGTGCTTTGAAATTCGACAACAGATTTCTGCAGTTCATTGCTTTGTCAACCTCAACGCTTATTTGTTTCGTTTTTGCGGTATTTGTTTCTCCACTCTTTCACTTATCTTTAGCAAAACAATTTCCATTTGGGTATTGGCACATCTAATTAGCGGTGCAGGTGAGCGTCCGTTATGTTTGAGCGTGTTTTTGTGTTGGGTTAATTTCATTTTCGAACAAAAACAATTCTCTGGTATATGTTGATCTGCAAACACTAACAATTTCAACTAAGAGTCTGGTTTGTTCTACTATCTACAATCAGCTGTGTACATCTAGGGATGGGATATATCTGTGTACATTAACGCTTGAACATCCAAATAATGGAATCATTTCAAATAATGGACTGTTATTTTAAAACAAAGCGCTAGCGATAAACAAAGATAAACAATAAATTTACAAACTTGTTCTAAACAATTTGCTGACAAACAATAAGTTTATCAGCAAAGCATCTCTTCTTCTTCTTCATTGACGCAACAACCCCATGGTGGGCTAAGGCCGTCCGCCTACTGACAGATTTCGAGAAAGGAGATGGTTTCTTTTTATAGTATAGAGTTGTCAACCCTACGCCCAACAGTCATATGAGATCGGAACATACTGTGTAAACCGAACCATTACCAACATCATGGTGGGACTCGAACAGGACACATGTGTCACTGAGCGTCAGAAAAAAATAAAAACAACAACAACAAAAACATTATTTAATTCTTCAATGTCAAATATCTTGCTTCTAAGTATCGAATTTAAAGAACAGATGATAGCAAAATTTATTGTAAATGTAAATGTAAATTTTGCAAAAATAAAACAACAAATACCAATGGCAACTCAAAAGTAACAAAGGTTTTCTACTATAAATCTTTAAAGACAAATTGTATATAAATAAATAAATAAATAAATAAAAAATTTAATCTTTAATATTGCATTTGGCTTGATGACAAATTGGCTGCGTTCTGGTCTTTTGGCACCACAGGTTTTTCGAATCCTGGAGGTGGCATGGATGTTTGTGAGGGGTTC
Source organism: Caerostris extrusa (assembly GCA_021605095.1). Lineage (NCBI taxonomy): Eukaryota > Metazoa > Arthropoda > Arachnida > Araneae > Araneidae > Caerostris > Caerostris extrusa. The sequence continues at coordinate 14,363 of BPLR01009528.1, read as the reverse complement.
GGAATCCACGTTAAACTGTTGGCCCCGGTCCAATTGGTCTAAAATGAGCACAAAATGACCGCAGAGGGACAAACAAAACCAATCAATGTTGCTTACAGTGATATAATTATATGTACACTTAATAAACTGTAATTACATTTTTTTTATGAAGAATGCATAGCATATTTTTCGGCATATTTGTTGTAAGAATTATACTATGCTTAAATATTTTTTTAAAAAAGCACAAAAGTTTAATTATAAATTACTAACTTTGATAAGAATGAGAATTCTTTAAAGATATTATTTCAGACAAATAATAATAATCAGATTATATTAGATATTGGGAGATTTTATGAGAACAATTTAAAAAAAAAAAAAGGATGCTTGCATTTTTCAATGCTGAACTTTTTTCAACTTTTGTATTGCTTCACTGTGCATAAACAAATCAATCCTAGATCGAAACCCTTCAGATGTGCTGAAATATGTAATTGAACACCCTTCAAAAATATATTTCCCCATTACCACAGAAATATTTTTGCTTTATTCTTTTGAATTTTGAGATTTACATAAAATTCCTCCATTCAAATTGATATCGTTTAACCATCCTAAAAAAATATATTTATATATTATTTCCGTAAAATACTAGAGACGAAAAAAAAAAAAAAAAAGCGAAATTTCGCCCAGAGGGCAAATGAAAGTCAAATGGAGCGGAACAAAAATACCAGAGGAAAAGGGTTGAAATAGTGCTCTTTGGGGAAAGGGGGGAGATTGGTGGTTGTATTGTGTACACCCTTCCATTTTACAATACATTGCACTTTCGGGGTTTTTTTTAGGTATTGGCGCATGCACATTTCTCATTCTAGTGACATTGGAAGTTGTTTCCATACATGTAATGGAGATGACCCTCTGTGCAACATTGAAAGTATTGATTCATTAAAAACTTTTGTGTCTTATTAAATATAATCCTTTTTAAAAGTTTCATGTTATGTTCATTAGAATTCTTAAAAATGTCGTATCATGTTAATTAGAATTCTTAAAAATTTCGTGTTTTGTTAATTAGAATTCTTCAAAAAAAAATGTCTTGTTATGCTAATTGGAACCTTTCAAAAATGTCATAGTTTTTAATGAAAATTTTTTTTTTTGTATTTTATTAATGAGAATCATTAAAAAATTTCGTGTTATATTAAATAGAAACGTTAAAAAGTTTCATGTTATATTAATTAGTAGAATTCTTAAAAATGAATTAGTTAATTAGAATTCTTAAAAAAATGTCGTATTATGTTAATTAGAATTCTTAAAAATTTCGTGTTTTGTTAATTAGAATTCTTCAAAAATGTCTTGTTATGCTAATTGGAATCTTTCAAAAATGTCATAGTTTATTAATGAAAATTCTTATTTTTGTATTTTATTAATGAGAATCATTAAAAAATTTTGTATTTTATTAATTAGAATCCTTAAAAAATTTCATGTTAATGTTAATTAGAATTCTTAAAAAAATTCGTGTTGTGTTAATTAGAATCTTCAAAAATGTCGTATAATGTAAATTAGAATGTTTAAAAATTTTTCATATTATGTTAATTAGAATTTTTAAAAAATGTCATAGTTTATTAATGAAAATCCTTATATACTTTTGTACTTTATTAATGAGAATCATTAAAAAAAATTTCTTGTTATATTAAATAAAATCCTTAAAAGTTCATGTTATATTAAATAAAATTCTTAAAAAATGCATTATTTGAATTAGAATTTTATTTACATGTTATGTTAATTAGAATTTTTAAAAATGTCATAGTTTATTAATGAGAATCCTTAAAACCTTTTTGTACTTTATTAATGCGAGAATCATTAAAAAATTTCGTGTTATATTAAATAGAAACGTTAAAAAGTTTCATGTTATATTCAGTAGAATTCTTAAAAATGTCGTATTATGGTAATTAGAATTCTTAAAAATTTACTTGTTATGTTAATTAGAATCTTTCAAAAATGTCATAGTTTTTTATGAGAATCATATAAACTTTTGTACTTTTATTAACATTAAAAAAAGTTTCTGAAATAGATGTTATGTTAAATAGAATCTAAAAAAAAATCGCACTTATTAATTAGAAACCACACAAAAATGTCTTGTTACATTAGTTAAATTGTTAAAAAATGTCGGGCCATACAAATTTGTGTAAAAAAAAATCTTAATTAGGTATTCAAAGCTATTAAATGAAGTTAATAATTCATTGTTTAGTAAGAAAAATGTTTACACAAAATAATAATTGATCAAATTATTAATTTTAGCAATATTTCCTCTGTCACTATTATTTCAATTTATTTTACAGAAACGCTTACTAAGTGTTTACGTTTTAGCGATTGTTATTTTTATTTATAAACCTATTTCGCCAAAGAGCCACAATTTTTAAATAACATTTCATGGAAATGTTTTTTGATTCTATTGCGCAATTAGCTTACAAAACATGGATAAATATTAACATTAAAATATACACGTGAATATTTTTTCGTTACAAATTTGACAAAAAGGGACCAGAATTTTTTTTTTTTTTATTTTAAGTAAACAATCCTAACTAAAAGAATACATAAAACATCCTATTGCATGGGACGTGGAATATGCAATATATATTATATGTAGACATATCGCATATAGCCTGGGATTTATATCCAGTATGCATATAATGAACTCAAAGAATCCTACTGTTCTAAAGTAGAGCTGATCAGTAAAAAAGATCGAGTCAATAGTAGCAAAAACACAACAGTCGTATTTCTAATAAAAAATGCCAGTCCTCATCTCTCAATGAATCTACACTGCGTAAAAAAATAGAAGGACAGTGTTTTTTTTGCCAATTAATATCTCTTATTTTCTCCTAACTACCAGATATTTATGCAGATTTAGTTTAATGACCCTTTTTTCATTTTAGGCAAAAATTAAACATCTACCATTAATATTAATAATAAAATTAGTACATATAATTTCCGATGCGTAAAAAAAAGTAGAAGGACACTTGATAATATATTTAATTTAGTGAGTTGTTCTTTAGTTAAATAGTGATTTTGTACTTTGTTTTATCCTTTTCTGTCAAAAAAAAATCTAATTTGTTCATAAGTTACGCTGTTTCTCCATTCTCAGAAATGCCTAAAGGAATACCTTTGAACGATTTTCAAAAAGGCCAAATTTCCGCATATCAAAATGATGGTAAAGGTGTCAGAGAGATTGCCTGATTGTTGCAGGTGAGCCCCCCAATACAGTTTCAAACTTTATCAGAAATCCTTATAAAAATGGAAAGAAAAAAAGAAGACTGAAAAAAAAGTTAACACCACGATGAAAGAAAACTTGTTCGTGTGCTTAAGAAGAACAAAGGAAGTGTTTCAAAGGCAAGAAATCAAGCAGGACTTAATCATGTTACGAAACAAACAGTTTACAACTATATTAAAAATCTAAAATTCATTTTCAAAAACGGAAACATCATCCTAAGTAGACACTAGCTCACATTAATAACCGTTTAGCGTGGGCTAAAATGGAGCACATGTCCTGGACTACGGAATGGACTTCTGTGATATTTTTCCGATGAAAAGAAATTTAACTTAGACGGTCCAGACGGATATCAGCACTACTGGCATTGTCTGGGGAATGAAGACGAATACTATTCAACACGATAAATGAGAGGAGGGAGTTTAAAGGTTTGGTTGGCTGTTGGATACGGAGGAAGGATAAGTCTGTTTTTCTTAAATGGTAGGCAAAAAACATACAGCCTACATTCAAGTGCTGAATTCCGAGCTTCTTCCTTGTGGCTCTGACTTGGGGCGGGGGGATTTAAGAGTGGAAGTTTCAGCAAGACGGAGCTTCCATTCACACCGCGACTGGAGTCAAAAATTGGTTCCTAACAAATAATGGGGATGTTTTACCATGGCCAGCCAAAAGTCATGACCTTAATATAGTGGAAAACATATGGGCAATGCTAGTTCGTCGAGTTTATGCTGATGGAAGGCAATTTGATTCGCTAACTCAGCATCGAGAAGCATTGAATGGCTCGTGGGACAATTTTTGTCAAACAGAAGTTCAATCTCTATACAATTCACTTCCAAACAGAATATTTGAAGTTATAAAGGCCAATGGGAAGAACATTCCTTATTAAAATCACTATTTTTTTCATTCATTATAAAAGTTGTCCTTCTACTTTTACAAAGTTTCAAAAAGAGAAACTACTTTTGTTGCCATTAATATTTTATGTTTGAATATCATAATTCTGATATTAAAATTGTATTTTTAAAATATTTGTAAAATGTTTCTTAATGAAAATTTTAGTAAAAATAAAAATATTTTTCGATTATTGTTACTTTTATTTTTTTTTTACGTAGTGTATTTAAACTTTAAGTTCAATGCATAATTAACATCATTTAAAAACATAAAAATTAAAACTTGATTAGAATTTCAAAATCATTGTAACACGACCATGTAAAAAGAAACACAGATATATAATTTTGAATGCAGGAATCCGGTATCGTAATAGCTCGACTTGTAATAATTCCAGGTGGAAAAAATCAAAACTATTTTCGAAAACTAAAGGTGCGGTTTTTAATATAAAAACAACAAAAAATATAAAAAATTGCGATTCTTTTTTTTCGCGAAAATCGTTCAAATCACAATAATAACGAGATATTATTAAAGTTTTTGTTGTTGTTGTTGCTGAGTATCGGTGGGCCCATACAGTACTTACAGTGGGTACAAAAAAAAGTATTTGCACACATACAGTTTTGTTTACAATTCATAAAAAATGCATTAAAAGTACAAAAATGGGCATTTTAAAAACACAATAACTTTATTCATTTAAACTAATTTTAAAAAATACAATAATACAAGTAAAAAAAAAATTTTGCAATAAAATTAAAATATCTTACGTCAAAAGTATTTGCACACTCAACTCAACTTCAGGAAATTTGCATTTTTTTGCTAATTATTTGATAGCCATCCCGCAATAAATAACATACGTAAGACGACTATAAAGGGAGGTAGTGTAGATACTTTTATCAGTTGATTGTTGATTTCAATTTGTGATGGCACCTAAGAAATCTGAATTGCCGATCTCGTTGCGAAGAAAAAATTGTTTCTCTTCGTGAAAAATGGCCTAAGTTATCGAGAAATAAATAAAAAAGTAAATGTTTGCTTTTCTACTGTTCGGTACATTATAAAACGTCACAAAGAAAGAGGGATCTACATCAAATAACTTGCGTTCTGGACGCCCAAAGAAACTTTCACAGCGAATTAAGCGAAAAACCATAAGAGAGGCATCAAAAATCCATTTGTTAGTGCGATAACATTAGCCAATGATATCGCTTCAACATCTGGAGTTCAAATTAGTGCCCAAAGTATTCGAAATGTCCTGCACGATGCACAAATTTATGGGAGATCTCCAAGGAAAAACCTTTTATAAATGAACGAAATAGACTGAAGAGACTCGAATTCGCTAAGAAATATATCAATAAGCCAATTGATTTCTGGAAAATGTCATATTCTCCGACGAGAGTAAGTTCAATATCTTTAAATCGGATGGCAGCTAATTAGTTTGGAGAAAGCCTTGCACTGCTTTCCATACTAAAAATGTATTACCTACAGTTAAACATGGAGGAGGCTCTGTTATGGTTTGGGGGTGCATGGCTAGCAAAGGACCTGGTAATTTGTGTTTTCATTAATGGGAATATGGCAGCTCGAACCTATATTGATGTGTTGCGAGATAACTTGCCACAAAGTGCAATAAATTGGGTATCAGTAATTCGTACTATTTTCAACAAGACAATGATCCCAAGCTCACTGCCATAACACGAATGTGGTTGCTTTATAATGTACCCAGAAGACTTTCTACTCCACCACAATCACCAGACTTAAATCCTTTGGAAAATTTGTGGATTTTTTTGTATTTAAAAGTATGAAAAAGAAGATTTCAAGCAAATCTGCACTTAAACAAGCTCTTATTGAAGAGTGGTCAAATACTGTTACAGAAAATTTAATTAAATCAATGCCAGCAAGATTACAAGCAGTAATAGATGCTAATGGAATGCATACTAAATATTAGTTATTTGAAATTTTCTTATATATTATATTTCTTTTGTATTCATGGGGGTGTGCAAATACTTTTTGACACGAGATATTTTAATTTTGTTGCAAAAAAAATTGTTATTTATATTATTGTATTTTTTTCTGTTTAATTTAGGTGATTAAACTTGTTTTACTTTGGCAATACCAATTTTTGTATTTCTTAATGCGTAATTTTATGATTTGTGTAAGCAAAAATGTAAGTGTGCAAATACTTTTTGTACCCACTGTACATATCCTAAGAATACCTTCACTGACAGATAATGAGAGAAAGAAAGGATTTTCCGCTTTGTACGGTAGAAAACCTGAAAAAGGGGGTACCAGGCTGCCTGATAAACGATGCGACACGCCTTTTACACGCATACTGACATTCGGCATCGAATCTCCTCGTTTTTGAAAGCAGTGACTGCAACCATGCCGCTAGTGGATTCAATATTATATACAGAAAACGACCATCCTAAACGCAAGCTGCGCATGTCTTATTGGGCCATGAGTCGAGTGCATTAGGTACATTTTTAAATTGATTATCACAATATAGAGAAATAATAATATAAATTATTATATATCGAATATAATAATAGAAATTATTATATATTTTAATATTATATTATTCGCATAATTTGTATTATATTAAAAATATAAAATTGTTTTGGGTTTTTAAAAACTCTTTATTAGCGTATGAATTCTTTATATAATATATATCTTTTGAAATATATCTTTTTTGTTTGATGTAAACACTTCTTTAAATGGTATGAGTTTCAAATTAAGTACAAGTACCATACAAAAAAATGTCTTAAGAAAGTTTGATTATTAAATTCAAAAAATGCGTAACAGCGTTGGTTTTTATAGCATGTGGCCTGCGGTCGGAACAAGCCTACTTAGAGTATCACCATTGAAAATACTCAAGGTTAAATCTGAATTCTCTCTGCCAAGCACTAGGTCCCTCCCTGCACAGAAACTTAACTATAAAAAACAGATTTGGGGCACAAAGCAGGCAAAACAGTTCTGCAGGGGCTGGTCAGAAAATCGGAAAAAAAAATAGAAGAGGGACGACCTCTCCGTGAGAGGGGGGTGAAATATGGGTCCCTCTTTATACCACACTGGCAGCTAATAAAAAACGGAGAGGTCCCCTTCATGTAACGTCCTTTTGACATTGAGGATTTTTCCCGATTTCACCGGTGGGGAGGGAAGAGGGGGGGTCGAACAGCACGGGTGCGAATACAATGGAGGTTCATAAGAAGAATGGAGTGCCGCGATTGCCACAGGGGGCCTTTCGCGTGCAGACATTTTCATAATGGAACGATGTCGCTATTTATTCCTGTTGACCGGGGTGGAGGTCAACGGTGAAAGTGAAAATATTCGTCCTGATCAGGGGGGTCGTGGATTAAATGGGGCTCGCCAAGCAGTTTCGGACTAGGGTGGTTTTTCGAATGGCATGAGGAGGATTCTCTTCCTGTTTACCGGATTTTATTGCACTTTATTCTACTCAGATTTTTTGCTTTGCGGATGCGACGGGTTGGATCAAAAGGTGATTGGAGCAAACGATTCATTTTGTTTTGCTGAGCGGAAAAATTAAAAGTTCACTGAACTTCAAGGGAACTTCGCAATTTGTATATGCCATGGTCAAAAGAGATTCAATTTCCCCAACGGCAAATAGTATTTAAAATAACTGTTATTTTCTTTTATCGCCTGAAGGCATTTTTTCCTTTTTGCATCTAGGGTCTTGCAAATTCATGGAACTTTCCCTTACAGCCTTAAACAAATTAACACTTATTTATATTCCTTTTTTGTTGTAGGGCAATGGCTAATTGGATAGCGCTCTTGCCTCTGGTGCTTCAGATTCGAATCCTGTCGGTGACATGGATATTTGGAATCTACGTTAAGCTGTAGGTCGCTGTCTAATTAGTCCCAAGTATGCACAAGGTGACCGTAGAGCGACAAACCAAACCAAATCCTTGCTATAGAATGCACGTGGCAGTTTGTTTCGAAATCCGTCTCCCCCATCCGCAACTGTTATATTAATCTTCTTTTTTTTTTTAAATTAAAGTTTGTTTTTTTTTTCACACAAAAATTTTATTAACTTTTGTTGTCGAAATATTTTTTTAGCCTGCGATTTTTATTTTAACATTACAAATAATATGATTAGAAGAAGAAGAAGATAAACCGAAATTCGTAAAGCGCTAGGAAGTTATTGTAGATTATTACGGAGATCCTTGGCCACGTAGCGGCCACTGGCTCCTTTTTGTAAAATGTTGAAACATAGCGGTGGTCTCATGCCCTTTGAGTTAATAAGCAAAAATAGATAATTAAATGCCCTTTTTTTTTAAAAGAGAATTATTTATTCAATTAAATTATAAAATGAAAAATACCAAAATTTCAAAAATGTAGATGTTGATGGAATCAGTTGCATGTAATAACCCCGAATGACAAATTAGGAGAAAAGCGAACTTTTTTTCGTCCAGGCAGTTGTAAGGAATTAATTTAAAAATATTTAGAACAGTGCGAGGTCTTTTGCTATGTTTGCGGAAGAAATATCATAATCGTCATTTTTCTAGGATATTTATTACAGGGTTATTAATGTTTCGCATATCATTATAGAATTGAGTAGAAATTTTGTGAACAAATTGTCTTAAACTTGGAATCGAGAGAGCTCGTCTAATAGCGTCATTACGAAAGTACCAGGGTTAATTTCGTTAATATTCTGAGAGTTTTGTTCTCAAGCCTTTGAATAATTTCGAAATGTGTACGTGCGACAGAACCCCAAACTGGGCTTGCATAAGCTTTTAATACTGGACGAAGATAAGAGAGAATATATTAGTATTTTGAGATTAAGAGGTAAAGCTTAATTTCTATTGATTAAAGGGTAGAGAATTCTAAATTGAGTATTGAATTTATTTCTAAGGTTGTAGATATGCGATCTGTAGTTAAGTTTACTATCAAGGATAATTCCTAAGTACTTAGTTTCTTTAGACCAGGTGATATAATTATTGTTTTTCAAGTTATCATTTAAAATCCCCAAATATACATGTTTGTCCATAATACCATCAATAAAAGCAAGCTCTCCAACTCCTCCAGCCGACATACAACCCCAAACGGGGACAGATCCACCTCCGAACCTGACTGTCTTAGTGGTGTTTTTTAGGTGCCAGTGCTTTCCAGCTTCTCTCCATATTTTAAATCGTCCATCGCTTCCGTAAAGATTAAACTTACTTTCATCAGAAAATATTACAGTGTTCCAGAAAGAAAATAGGCTTTAAACGATGTTCTTTGGCGAAAATCACTCTCTTTGTCTATTCACATACTTGATGAGTGGCTTTCGTATTGCTGTACGGCCATGAAACCCATATTGGTGAAGGGTACGTCGAATTGTTGCAACTGAGATCTTTTTTCCACGATTGTAGAGGACATCGATAAAGCTAGTTTAGAGGCACTCACCCTCGGATCTTTCTTTACTGAGTGAATGATCTTCCTCTTTTCTGTAGTACTCAGTATTTCTTTAGGTCCTCTTTCAGGAATATTGGCCACAGATCCAGTTTTTTCATACTTATATAGTATTTTTTGGACACAACCATGAGTTGCACCAATCAACGAAGCGATTTCTCGAAGAGATTTGCCCTCTTTCGACCATTTTACAACCAATAAACACTCAGATTCAGTAGTTTCTCTACGAGAGCTCATTTTACGATTTTTAATGAGAAAAATACTATTTAAAAGCGTTGAAGTGCAATATCACGTGTTATAAGCAGCAGCTACTCCTGAAACTCTTTAAAGAAAATTTCCTGAAACTAAAAAAAGTGGTGGCATAATTTACAAATGTAAGAAGTGTATACTCAATTTTGTGGCATGGTTTTCTATCTTTTCTTCGAATCGCTTAACTTTTTTTCGTAATAAATAAGTTAACTATAGAATTGTGTTATTATAGGATGGTAAAAGCAGAGGTTAAAGTATCTAGGATAAAAAATTTATCTATTTAAATCAATATTTAATTTGTAATTGGAAGAAGTCTAAAAGTTTTAGAGGTGCATACTCATTTTTTTTCGCTCACTGTAGGTCAAATTTATTTGGAAGTCCTTTGATAATGTAATTCAAAGATAATTTGATTTATTCCCATTTCAGCACTTGGTTTGACTGGTTGACATTGCAGACTCCACACAGGCCTGTGGGACCCAATGGAAAGATTGCATTCGTTGCTGTCCTGACTCAATCTGAATAGTCCAGGGATGGGCAAACTACGGCCCGCCGGAAGGTTCTTATCCGGTGGTTGGTCTTCACATAACCCGATTTAGTTTGATTTGTCGCTCTAAGGTCTTTTTTTTTTTTTTTGGTACGCTAGGGCTAATTAGACAAGGACACCGACGAGATTCGAACCGGAATCTTGTGGAACGGAGCTTCAAAGCGTTAACCACTGACCATCAAGCTCCAAATGCGTTTTGGAGACCATTATTATAGATTGGTTTGTTGCTCTATGGCCATTTTTTTCGCACTTTGGGATACCATTAAACTGCGACCTATAGTTTAACGTGGATTCCGGAACCACTCACAAACCACTCAAAACATGCCACCTCCAGGATTCGAACCTTAAACACAAAAAAAAGTTTGTTTAATTTGGTTTGTCGCTCTACGGTCCTCTTGTAAAATGTTGCACTAAACCATACCGGGACCTACAGTTTAAACAGGGGGGCCTGAATGGCCGAGTGGCGCATGGCACCACAAAAAGGCGGGACTCTGAACCTGAAACTCCAGGTTGCCTGAGCTAGCCACTTGGTCCCTCAGACCGCCCATTGTTGTAGAGAGGTTGCACTATTTACCATATATAGTTGAGTCTGTGTTATCAGCCCTTAACAGTCACACCTTCAAAACAAAGGTGTGAACTTTTTTTTAAATGACGTCGGTAACAGCACTTGCCTGGGGCATCCAAGACGTTCATGTCTGGCCCAAATAACACTAGCAATAAAAGTTTATGAGGTAATCTAATACAATATAACCTTTTTTTCAGTCGCTCTAAAGTCCTTTTTTTTTTTTTTTTTTTGGCCTGATAGGGCTAATTAGACAAGGACCTACCGGCGCATTCAACCGGAATCTTGTGGAACGGAGCTTCAAAGCGTTAACCACTCGACCATCAAGCTCCAAATGCGTTTTGGAGACCACTATTATAGATTGGTTTGTTGCTCTATGGCCATTTTTTCGCACTTTGGGATAATTAAACTGCGACCTATAGTTTAACGTGGATCCGAACCACTCACAAACCACTCAAAACATGCCACCTCCAGGATTCGAACCTTAAATACAAAAACCAGTTTGTTTAATTTGTTTGTCGCTCTACGGTCCTCTTGTGCACAAATTAGGCTAAACAGACCGGGACCTACAGTTTAAAGGGAGATTCTGAACCACTACAAATACCCATGGCACCACTGGGACTCGAACCAAAACCTGTGGTACCGAGCGCTAGCCACTTGGTCCTCAGACCGCCCATTGTTGTAGAGGTTGCACTATTTACCATATATAGTTGATTCTGTGTTATCATCTCTTAACAGTCACCCTTCAAAAACAAGGTGTGAACTTTTTTATAACTTAATAACACACACAGTGGGGTACTTTAGTGGCACATACAATGAATGGCTCAAATAACACTAGCAATAAAAAGTTTATGAGGTATTATGAATACAATATGACTGTTTTTCAGTGGTAACTTGCAGTCACGGTTTGAAAACTAGTTGGGCCTGATGGCCGGGTGACCATTCTGGTGCACAGGTTTCGGGTTCGAGTCCGGCGGTGACATGGATGTTTGCAGTGGTTCGGGATCCACTTTAAAACCGTAGGTCCCGGTCTAACAGGATCGTAGAGCATTGCGAAGGTATTGTTACTTCGCATGTGTAGCTTATCTTTCAAGCTACACGCACCTCCTGGACGTCGCCAATTGAGTAACGTTGGTGCAGCGCTTGCCAAAGACAATTTAGCTTAAGTGTTTGCCAGCTGCATTAGGAAAGAGAAAAAATACTTTATGGCCAGACAATTTTTCTCGCAAGCAATAACAGTTATGTCAAAAATTGCCTTCAATTTCTATTGTCAATTCCAGAAAAAAATCAGTATTCTTGTTCTGCAACTTATATATGGAATTTTTAGGGAATAAAATATTCCATTATATCAAGGGCTCAGAGAATGATGACTTTTTATATGCTTATATCGCGAACGACACAATATCTCTTTCAAACGGTAACCGTGTGTAGGATTTGGTCTGGTCATTTGTGTACACTTTAGGCTCATATTTGACAAGGAACTACATCTTAACGTAGATTCCGAATCACTCACAAACATCCATGTCATCGCCAGGGATTCGAATCTGAAGCACCAAAGGCTGCAGCGCTAGCCAATTTGGCCATCAGGCCGCTGTGTAAGTAATAATTAATTCGTAGTAAAGGTAAGTTTTTAATTTTTTCTAAAATGATTCTGATCAATGTAGAATGCTTCATTTATTCATCAAATGCAATCTTCAGTCATACTTTTAAGCTTCATTTAGTGTGTATTAATATTCATTTCAATACTACTATTGATTTATATATATATATATATATATATATATATATATATATATTATATATTCTCAAAATAATATAAGCGATATGCATAAAATAATATTCTCAAAGTAATATAAGCGATATGCATAAAATAATATTCTCAAAGTAATATAAGCGATATGCATAAAATAATATTCTCAAAGTAATATAAGCGATATGCATAAAATAATATTCTCAAAGTAATATAAGCGATATGCATAAAATAATAATCTCAAAGTAATATAAGCGATATGCATAAAATAATATTCTTAAAGTAATATAAGCGATATGCATAAAATAATATTCTCAAAATAATATAAGCGATATTCAAAAATAATATTCTCAAAATAATATAAGCGATATTCAAAAAATAATATTCTCAAAATAATATAATCTCAACATAATAATATATGCTTTTTAATCTATGAAAGTAATCTTATTCTACTCAAAAACACATTTTTCCCCTGGTAAAATCCATGACGGTCTGGTGGCCAATTGGCTAGCGCTCTGGTCTTGGATACAATAGGCCTCAGGTTCAAATCCCGGCGATGGAACGGATGTTTGTCAGTGGTAGCTGTAGGTTCCTTTTTAATTAACTTAAAGTGTGTACAAATGACCGCAGAGCGACAAACCAAAAACAAACTTGGTAAACAAATCCCTATATGTATATATGGATTTACAGGTTTTGTTGGTTTGTCTTTTCTACGGTTCATTTCATAAAAAGTTCTTGGTTCATTTGTACATGTTTCGAATTTCCACTAAAAGTAATACTTTTAAAAACATTCGGTTTAATATTTTAAGTATAATGTATTCAAATATTTCATCAAGTATTATATTCGTATATTTTAATTTATTTTTCTTATTTTAAAAGTAAATACTTAAAAAAAAAGTATTCGATTTAGTATTTTAAGTACTTTAGATATTGGAATACTTGATATAGTATTCCAATATTTCATCTAGTATTTTATTCGCATACTTTATTATTAATATTATTATTTTTGACAAAGATATGAACTTAAAAATTTAAATGACAAATTCCAACTCAAAGTTCTTTACTGTAAATATGAATGACACTATTGTAAAATTTTAATGGAAATGACAGTTAAATGTCCGTTAACACTCAATGTATTAGGCTCAATGTATTATGTCTTCGTTATCATTAAATGTTACATTATCATCTCTAGTACTCAATGCACAGGTACTCGACTCTCCCATCCAATCTAGTATGTATTAGGCGTCAGTAAAGTAAAAAAATAAAAATATATTTCATCTGATAAATTTTCATATATCTTTCCACGGATTCTGCTATTTAAAGGCATAACAGCAAACTAAACGATTTTTTTACAAAAAATCCTAATGTCAAACCAAAGTCAAACAAACAGCCCTGCGTTCCGGACAGTTAACGCAGCGACGCATCTGCCCAATTCCTCGTTTGCACCAAAGTCACCCTTGAAATTTCCCTCTTCCAAGTTCAATGGCGAAGATTCTCCAACCAGCACACAATGCAGCAATACAACACACCATCACTTTTTCTGCTCCCTGCATCAAAAGAAAAAGGGAAAAAAAAAAAAAACTGAGCAGGAATCCCGAAAAAGAAACCGTTCAATCCTCAGCAAAGTAGCTCGCTCCTTCCAAACAATAAGGCTCGTGCCAGGTTGACCTCTGCGAAGACTTGAAGGTCACACGCGCCAGCACACGCCAGGCACCAAGTCTTCTCTTCGACAAAGGAGGCAGAGAGAGCA
>BPLR01009527.1:0-112274 GCA_021605095.1 Caerostris extrusa | reverse complement strand
GTTACGTATTGCTTAATTAAAATTTTTATTATTATAAATGGGATTATACTATATATTAATAGGATTATAATATATATTAATTTTAGTATTTCTTTACAATAAGATGCATTTCATAAAAGAAATTTTTTAGCGAAAACTTTCAAATTGAAAATTTTTATCTTACATATTTTAATAACGACTATTTTTTTTTTTAATTCAAATTAAATTTTTATTGAGATATTTTTAAATATCTATGAAAAAAATAATTCGCATTCTCATTGTAAGTTTTCCTTGAATTTCAATATAAACATCATTCTTTTTTTTTTTTTTTTTTTTTTTTTTGTCTAAATTTAAAATGTATTCCACTAAAATTCAATAACATTAACATGAATTTCACAAAGTACTAAATTTAAAGTATTTTTTTGTAATAACATGTATCAAATCTAAATATTTCACACTTTGAATTTATTCAATATATATATTAAAAAAATAAAATGTTTTCTACACAATCAATTTAAATATTTTCTCGTTTTACTTCAAAAACAACCTTTAATAGTTTTCATTGAAAATTTAAAAATGAATAATAATATTTTCCAAAAATCCAATTTCAATCTCAATTTTATTTCTGCTTTTTCTGTTTGAATAAATATCATTTTTCTTATAATCTTTCCCAAAAATATTCAGGAATCGTTTAATACAAAACACCGACACAAATAACTGTGCATCTTTTAAATACTCGTTTTATTACTTTCGCATCTACAGGGTTTTTTTTTGAAAGTTTTTTTCGCATTTTTTGAAAACTTTATCAATACAGTTTTTGATAAATATTCCATTATTATTTTTTTTTTTCGGGGGGGAGGGGGCCCTTGTAATTTCCTCAAATTATTTTTTCTTTTCATTTCAATCCTCCGTGTCATCTGTTTCTTTTGAATATTATTATTTATTTATTATTATTTATTTTTCAATTCCTTCTATTAGCTCACACTCTCCTTATATATATCTTGTTCAAATTTTCAATCGTTAATAAAATACTTTGTATTCCTCCACTCAGTTCAAATACATTTTTTAACTTGTTGTGGATGACACTGGTGGGAATACAGTTTTCAAATATTAATTCAGTAATTAAATTAAATTAATTAATTTTTAGTTCTTTTAGATTTAAGTTGCATATATCTACCAATAATTTGCGCCAGATAAAACTTAAAAAAATGAATGAAATTTATTTAGAAAGGACTTTCTGCAATAGAGTGAAAAAAAAAAAGTAGGAATTGACTTTAAATTTTTTGTTATATTACTTGTTTTTATTATTATTTTTGTTTACTAACTTTCCAGCTGGAGATGAAATTTTCTACACTGCTGATTAAATGAAAAACTGACCGATAGAGGAAAAGCGAGACAGAGAGAGAAATAATTATCGAGAAGAAAATATAATCAATAGCTTCCTTTCGTTGACTTCATGGTTGGTACCCGAAGGTTTCGGGTTCGAATCCTGGCGGTGACATAAATGGTTCGGCATTCACGTTAAACTCTAGGTCTCGGTCAATTTTAGCCTAAAATGTGCACAAGATGACCGTAGAGCTACAAACCAAACGAAATCTTCGTTGACCCATTTTTAAATTCCTTCTATTAGTTCACATTATATACTCCCTATATATATCTTGTTCAAATCTTCAATTGCTAATAAAATACTTTTTATTCATCCATTCAAGTTCAAATACATTTTTGAACTTATAGTGGACTGATACTTGACATAAATACAGTTTTTTCAAATATTAATTCAGTAATTAATTTTAGTTTTTCATTTAAGTTGCATGTATCTACCAATAGATGGCGCCAGATGTTAGAGGAAAATTTTAACTTTATTTATAAAGGATTTTTGCAATATAGTGAAAAAAAAAGTAGAATTGACTTAAAAAATGTTTTTTTAATATTACTTGTTTATTTGATGAATGTATACATACATCTTAATGTGTTAAATATTGTATGTTTTATTTATATGTGTATGATGTCTATGCGAGTGTCAATAAAGTTGTGAATTCTCAAACCTGTGCCTCCAGTATTTCAACCCCACAACATCCAGTTACAATCCAGCGGCACAATCCACAATACTACAATCCGGCACCCAACGTGGGGCTGCCTGTACCTGCGCACTATCTGTAGTTACTAAACAACAATATAAAAGCATTTTATTTAATAAAATTTAATTTTATATAGTTTTATTAGAAAAAGCAAACATTGATGATAAAAAACGAGGCATATAAACTAATTTTTATGAAAAAAATTTGTTTTATATGCTTTTTTTCATAATTGTGAATATGTAACAGAAAATTCACTTCAAACTGCTATTTAAATGCAATAAACAATTTTTATTAATATAAATGTGATTGAAAAATAAATATGTGATACTGTTAGTCATGCTAGTATTTTCTTAATATAAAATATATGTTTCATAAAAATAATTTTTAACTGAAAATTGAAAAAATTGAAAATGTTGTAATATTTTTGTATTTAAATTTCATTTTTCGACTATTTTTGTATTTAAATTACATTTTGCGACTATTTTTATTTAAATTACATTTTTGCAACTATTTTTTGCATTTAAATTGCATTTTTATTGAGATATTTAAATATCTATAAAAATACTTCACAATCTTATTATAAGTTTTCTTTGAATTTCAATCATCATTTTCTTTGAACATCAATTTTTTCAAAGTTTCATATTTTGAATTTATTCTATATATACATACAAAATTCAATGTTTTTGATGCAATCAATTTATATCTTTTTTTCTCATTTTACTAAAAAGCAACCTTTGATAGTTCTCCTATTTGAAATTAAAAAAAAAAAAAAAGAAGAATATTTTCAAAAATCCAATTTCAATCTAATTTTTTTTTTTTGTTTGCATAAATATCATTTCTCTTAAAATCTTCCCAAAATATTCAGAATCGTTTAATATAAACACCGGCGAAAAATAATCTGTGCATCTTTTAAATACTTGTTTATTGCTTTTTGCATCTACAGGTTTTTTTTTGTGATGCTTTTTCGCATTTTTGAAAACTTTATCAATACAGCTTTTGATAAATATTCTATTATTATTTTTTTTGGCATGTAATTTCATTCAAGATTTATTTTCTTTTTATTTCAACCAGCCGTGTTTTTTACTGATTATTATTATTTATTTATTTATTTTTTTTTTATTATGTTTCAGAGTTGAAGATGAAATTTTCCACACTACTGATTAAATGCAAAACAGGCGGATAGAGAAAAAAAAATGGAGGAAAAATATAATGAATAGCTTCTTTGTTGACGCTTTTTTTTTTATTATTTAAATAAATCATTTTTAATAATTATTAAAATAAATATGTGATATTGTTTTTTATTTTATCATTTTCTTTATATTAAATATATATTTCATGAAAATAATTTTTCTTTAACGAAACATTTCAAATTGAAAATATTATCTTACATATTGTAATAACGACTATATTTGAATTCAAATTGCACTTTTTATAGAGATATTTATTTATCCATGAAAAATATTTTGTAATCTTATTATAAGTTTTCTTTCAATTTCAATATAAACATCATTCTTTTGTTGTCAAAATTAAAAAAAAATGTATTTCAGATAAATTTATTTCAGAGCATGAATTTCACATGCATTAAATTATTTAAAATTAATTTATAGTATTTTTTTTTTTGTAACAGCATGCATCAAGTTTAAATATTTAATATTTTGAATTTATTCAATATATATATATATATATACATACAAAATTCAATGTTTTTGACACAATAAATTTACATTTTTTTCTCATTTTATTTCAAAAACAACTTTTAATATTTCTCCCATTTGAAAATTTGAAATAAATAACAATATTTTCCAAAAATTCAATTTCAATCTGATTTTTTTTCTCGTTTTACTGTTTGAATAAATATCCTTTTTCTTATAATTTATTTTTATATAAATATCATTTTTCTACCTAAAATATTCAGAATCGTTTAATATAAACACCGACTCAAATAACTGTGCATCTTTTAAATACTTGTTTATTACTTTGCATCTACAGGGTTTTTTTGGGATGCTTTTATCGCATTTTTGAAAACTTTATCAATACAGTTTTTGATAAATATTTATTATTATTGTTATTTTTTGGCTTGTAGTTTCACTCAAGAATTATTTTCTCTTTTATTTCAGCCCTCCGTCATCAGTTTCTTTTTTTACCGATTATTATTTATGTTTATTTATTTTTTATTATTATTTTTGTTTACCGAGTTTCGAAGCTGGAGATGCAATTTTCTGCACTGCTGATTAACTGAAAAACTAGCAGAGAAAGAGAGAAAAAATGGAGCAGAAATATTCTTATTGCTGACATATCAGGTGATAAGGGTTCTATTCTTATTGCTGACATATAAGACAATCATAGATTCAATTCGTATTTTTGACAAACATATGATGAACAGAAGATAAACCATTGTCTATTCTTACAAGACATGTAAAAATAGACAATGGTTTTATTCTAATTGTGACATATGAAACCACAAGGGTTCTATTCTTATTGCTAACATATAAGATGACAAGGGTTATATTAGTATTGCGAAAAGTCTATTAGTTTTTGCGACATGTAAGACCACAAGTGTTACATTCTTATTGCTGCCCTATGAGACGACATTCTTTTTTTTTTATTGCTGACATATAAGATGATAAAAGTTCTATTCTTATTGCTGACAAGAAAGATAACTAGAGTTCTATTCATATTTGCTGACATATAAGACGACAAGGATTCTATTCGTTTTGCTGATGCATAAGACGACAAGTGTTCTATTCGTTTTGCTGATACATAAGACGACAAGGGTTCTATTCATATTGCTGATTTATTAGAAACCAAGAGTTCTATTCGTATTGCTGACACATTCTGTATCTTTTAAATACTTGTTTATTGCTTTCACATCTACAGGTTTTTGTGATGCTTTTTTTCCGCATTTTATGAAAACTTTTATCAATACAGTTTTTTGATAAATATTCTATTAATATATATTTTGCTTGTAGTTTCACTCAAGAATTATTTTTCTTTTTATTCCAACTCTCCATGTCATCAGTTTCCTTTTTTTCGCCGATTATTATTTTTATTTATTTTTTGTTATTATTATTATTGTTGACTGAGTTTCCGAGCTGGAGATGCAATTTTCCGGACTGCTGATTAAATGAAAAACTAGCAGAGAAAGAAAAAAATGGAGGAGAAATATAATCAATAGCTTTTTCGTAGACTCTTTTTTTTATTTTTATTTTTTTTTTAAAAGAAAGAATAAAAGGATAAAAAATAAAAATATAAAAGATAAATATTCAGTGGGTCTCTGTTGATTGAATGAGAAATTTAATTAACCATTTAAAAACTGGATCGGAAAATATTCATTTCCAGAACATATGGCGGATGAAAATAATTTATATCGTCACCGCAGTTTTAATGGCAGCCAAGTCATTATTTCTCCCTCCCCTCGATCCATCCCCTCCCCCCTCACCCGCCAACCCCGTGAGATTTTCACTTTCGGTATTTCGTCAATCTAAAAGGCTGGATTGGATTTTTCCAATTAAATCTCGGATGCTGAAACGATCCCGAATTTTTTAGTTTGTGAAATTAAAACGGAGGAAAATGGAGTTCAACCAAGCGCGTGTGATAAATGTTTGGCGATCATTTACGTAATATGAGTGGTTTTTTTTTTCCTTAAAATTTTGATTTCGTAGAAAAAAATGAGCAAATTGTGCTATCAACGTTGTTGAGGATGTTATTACTAGAATTTCTAGTAAATGTGTAAATAAATGGTTGCTTTATGTAATTCTAAGTTAGATTTTAAATTATTTGAGTTCCATTTAAAGAAAAATATTTTTGTAATAAAAATTATTTTTAACAAATGCAAAGCTAATTGACAATTATAGCATTAGGTCACCTACTGATCATCATCATCAGTGGCGCAACAGCCCCATGGTAGGCCAAGGCCGTCTGCCTACTGGCAGATTTCTAGATAGGAGATGATGTGTTTTTACGGGGTATTGTTGTCAGCCCTACACACAACACTCTACAGTCATATAAGATAGGGCCTACGGCTTAATGTGGATTCCGAATCACTACAGACATCCATGACACCACCGGGACTCGAACGTGAAATCAGAGGCATCGAGCGCTAGTCACTTGGCCATCAAAATACTAGTGCTAGAAATAACAAATACACACAAATTATGCTCTTGTGTGCTGTTTTTTTTTGCACTATTTTTTTTGCTGGATTTTCTGTACGATTTTTTGTGCGATATTTTGCTCGATTTGTTGTGTGGTTTTTTTTTTCTACTCGATTTTTTGTGCGATGTTTTTGATCAATTTAAGTAGAGTATTTTTGTGCAAAATTTTTGCTCCATTTTTTGCGAGATGATTTTTGCTCAACTTTCTATGTTCATGTTCATGTTTCTAAGTTCATCTTGTATAACTTTTTGGATTTGCCAAACTTTTATTAAACAATACGGTAATCACTTATTGACTCCCGCACCCATATGATATTTTATAATATTAATACATTGTAATTCCTTGACTCACAGGAGGTTCTTTACTTTTACTCTTTTTTTTTTTTCTATTCGGAATACATACTACTGAGTCCAAGTAAATTACATTTAAACACTAAAAAAATACGTTTTTAGAGTTAATCAAACAAAAAAGTAAAAAAAAAATAATTGTTAACATAAGAATAAAATGACTGACGAGAAAATGAATGCCATAGTTCTAAAAGCGTGGGGTGCTTCGTATGACATTTTAAAACTAACTCTGCATTTCGGAATGAAACTAGTGAAAAATTATAACGATTGATATCGAGCAAACCACGCTTTTAGAACAGTTTTCTCGTCAGTCATTTTATTCTTATGTTAACAATTATTTTTTATTTTTAGTTTGATTAACTCTAAAAGCGTGTTTTTTAATGTTTTTAAACTATAATTTATTTTTACTTTTTAGTTTGATTAAATCTAAAAGCGTGTTTTTTAGTTTTTTTTAAACCATAATTTATTTTTTACTATTTAGTTATTAACTCTAAAAACGTGTTTTTAAACAATAATATTTAAATGAGGTCCCGGTACGGAGGACTGGAACTATGGTTCTTACAACAATTTAATTGTGAGTAAAATAAAGGCTAAATACGAATATGGAATTCGAACAGGGAATCTCCTGAACCGTAATCAGGCGCGTTACCCGTTGTGCCACTGTCCCACATAGGTTCGAATGTCTTAGGTACTTTCATTCTACATGGGTTAAATTGCTCTTCATAAGTTGAAATAAAATCCCTCATCCTGGCGATCCTAACCATGATGAGATAATAAACTTATCAAACTATTTTAGTGTCGTCGGTCCTTGATAAGTCTACAACGTTTAAATTGGATCTGATCGCTTAAAGTAGGATAAAATCGAACCCAAAGAGTCATTTACAAATAAACATACAGGGGAAACTACTAAAAGCGTATTAAAAATAAGACCAATTTCCAATTTAAAATTCCTGGATCTGATGGAATTTCATTTTTTTTTCTTTTTTTTAGGTTGCTGGCTCCGTCCTTGGCATCTGTGAGAAATTTCACGTCAAAATATCCACTAGAGTTTGAGTTGCGCTTGGCTTTGTGAGACGCTGACACTGATTCCGGAAATTTATTATTATTTATTTAATTTATTATTATTATTATTATTTATTAATAAATTTATTATTTATTTAATTGAGCAAAGAATTTGCATTAAGTTTTGTTTGCGGCAACGTATAGAATGTTGCAGAAGGCATTTGGTGAGCATTCCTATATCGGAAAGAAATGTTTAGAAATGATATAAACAGTTCAAAGAAGGCAGAGAACGTTTAAGACGAATAGCCCTCTGGTCGACCCTCAACCTCAACCGTCGAAGCTCACATCCAAAAATTAAAGATTTGGTGCTTGCAAACCGTCGATTTACAATTAGAGACCTTGCTGATAATGTTGGAATTTCAAAAGGATCTGTCAATTCCATTTTGTTCCTCAAACGCGTGAAATCTCGAATGGTACCGAAAACACTGAATGCGCCCGCTCACGCTGAATTGATTCCTCGTGATTTTTTCGCCCAAAAATGAAACCCACACCATTCCATAATCCCCATATTCACACCGTGAGACTTCTGGATGATCCCTAAACTCAAAAGACCACTCCGGGGACACAGTTTTGAGTCGATTGTAGTGATTCAACGTGAATCGCCATGCGTTTAGTAAAGCCATCCTTGCCGATGACTTCTTAGCATGCATTGAGGATTGGAAAAAGCTGGCATAAGTGCATTGTGTCCGGAGGGGATTGCTTTGAAGGCGATGAAATAAATTTAGAAGAACAAACAAAAAAAAAAAAATAATAACTGGTCTTACTTTTTGGGCACAGTAGTATGTGTGAAATTTTTTATAGAAAAATATACACAGAAAAATATTTGCATACGTCATCTTGTTCGATAAAATCTAAAGATCTGGAATAGATTAAGAACATAAGCCGAGCTCCCACTGTAATCTATGATGTTAATTGCTTATAGTAAGCAACACAATTTATCTTTTGATTTTTTTTTATGGTAAAAATTGGTTTGCATATGGCCTGCTCTATATAAATCTCATGATCTGGTATAGATTCAAGTCTTATGCTGATCGATACTGTGTAATCTCATCATCAACATCACTGCAACAACAGCCTCGTGGTGTGCCATGGCCGTCTGCCTACTGACAGATTTCGAGACAGGATATATTTTTCTTTCGTTTTTTTGTTAACCCTACGCCCCAACGGTAGAGTTGTTATCCCTACAGTCATATTAGACCGTGACATACCGTTTAAAGTGGATTACAAACCACTACAAACATCCAAGGGCATCGAGAGCCAAAGCTATAGTCACTCGGCCCTCATGCTATGTAATCTGTGATGTTAATATTTCCTGGTAAGCAAAAAATGCATTTATCTTCTAGTCATTTATATCAAAAATTTATTTGCATACGTACTGTTCTATATAAGTCCAAGGATCTGTAATAAATTGCGGACGTAAACTGATTTACCACTGCATTCACTCTATGTAGATGATATTTACTAGAAAACGCGTTTTATTCTATCTTCCAAATGAACAGGAACGTATCGCTGAAGAAGGCATCCCAAACTTTCTCACATCCAGCAATTCATCGGCCATTTCAATTTAATTCGGACTCTAAATTGAAATTCCTGCCTGCAGACTGAATGTCTGATTGATTCCAGTGTCCACTTCAAAAGAGCCCACCGATGCAGCAGCGTTACTTTGACTTCTAATTGGACGGGAAGGCCTAACGAAGGCATTCTGTGCGTCTCTTTTCTGATTTAAATCTGACGCCCGGCTCACTTGGAAGCTAATAATGCAGCAAGACCCTCCAATTATTCCCCCCCACACCCCCCTAGATGAAAGGCATCTGCCGCCTCGCCCTTGAAATCTGGAATTTGAGAATATTAGAATATTGAATTAGAGCCTTATTTCGCAGAGGAAGCGATGTTTGAGAGGAAGAGGAAATGCCTTTGGAAATACGATACCTGCCACGGAAGTAAGTCGGCGGACCCTAGCGCCTTGAAAAGTATCAGAGGAAATAAATCCCGTTTATGGTATCAAAAGCAAGTTTCGTCCTCAGATGTGCGTTTATGCGTATGCTAAATTCATTGAAGACAATTAAGTGCAATTAAATATGCAGTAATACTACAAGGATACGAGATAAATAGGTATAGCAAAATAATATTTTAATTATTGATAGAAAAATACGTTGGCATACGTCTTGTTTGGTATAAGTCCAAGGATCTGCAATAGAAATTAAGAGGAGCAAAACTGTGTAATCTGTGATGTTAATATTTTAGGGTAAGCAAAAAATGTGTTTATCTTTTGAATTTTTAAGGAAAAAGTACGTTTGTATACGCCTTGTTCAATATAAGCAAAAGAATCTGTGATAGATTAAGAACTTAAGATGAGCAAAAATAGTGAAATCTATGATGCTACTATTTCATAGTAAGGTAAAAATACATTATTATTTTTTTTGGGGGAAAATTCGTTGATATACGTTCTTTTCTATATAATTCCAAGTATCCGAGATAGATTAAGTACGTTGGCTGAATTACATTCTGTAAAGCTACACTCAAGAGCCAAAACATAATGACCATCCCTACATTTTGCAACGAACTCGCCTGGATGATGTGATCAGGTGGAAGTAATATTTTACTGGTATTAAGTGGTCGTATTAATCCATGCCAAGGCGGGTTGAAGCTGCGTTGCGCGCCAAAGGTGGTCCAACTCGTTATTGACAGGTGGTCATAATGTTTTGGCTCTTGAGTGTATGATGTTAATATTTTATAATAAGCAAACATTGCATTTATCTTTTTAATTTTTATACGAAAAATCGTTTGCATGCGTCATCATGCTCGATATAAATTCAAAAATCTGTAATTGATTATGAATCTAAGCTGAGGTATACTGAAAGTTATGTTATGTTAATAGATTATAGTAAGAAAAAAAGGCATTTATCTTTTAAATATTGATGGGAAAAATTCATTTATACATGTCTTGTTCTGTATAACTCCAAGACGTAAGCAGATTTACTACTGCAATCTATGAAGTTGATATTTACTGGAAAATGCCTTTTATTCTATCTTCCAAATGAACAGCAACGTATCGGTAAAGAAGGCATCCCAAACTTTCTCACAATCAGCGATTCATCGGCCATTTCAATTTAATTCGGACTCCAAATTGAAATTCCTGCCTGCAGACTGAATGTCTGATTGATTTCAGTGTCCACTTCAAAAGAGCCCACTGATGTAGTAGCAAACGGAATCGTTACTTTGACTTCTAATTGACGGGAAGGCCTAACGAAGGCCTTCTGTGCCTCTCTTTTCTGATTTAAATTTGACGCCCGGCTCACTTGGAAGCTAATAATGCAGCAAGACCCTCCAATTATTTCACCACCCACCCCCTAGATGAAAGGCATCTGCCGCCTCGCCCTTGGAAACCTCCTGGAATTTGAGAATATTAGAATATTGAATTAGAGCCTTATTTCGCGGAGGAAGCGATGTTTGAGAGGAAGAGGAAATGCCTTTGGAAATGCGATACCTGCTCGGGAAGTAAGTCGGCGGACCCTAGCGCCTTGGAAAGTATCGCAGGAAATAAATCCCGTTTATGGTATCAAAAGCAAGTTTCGTCCTAAGATGTGGTGTACACTTGTATATTAAATCCATTGAAGACAATTAAGTGTAATTAAATATACATTATCGCTTCCAGGTAAATATGTATAATTTTCTTTTTCAGCAAAAGTTCACATAAACTCGTAAAAATTTTGTATAAATATATATACGTATATAAATAAACATTCGTATAAATATGTGTTCTTTTAGATATATATAAGTGTGGAAAAGAAATCATTAAAATATAGAGCAATGAACAAAGAATCATTAAAATATGGGGCAAGGAATAAGGAATCGTTAAAATATGGAACAATGAAAAAGGACTGATTAAAATATGGAGCACGGAAAAGTCGTTAAAATAGAACAATGAAAATCAATAATAACAATGAAAATGGAATTATTAAAATATTATATAATAAAAAAGGAATCATTACAATATGGAGCAATGAATAAGGAATCATTAAAATATGGAGCACTGAAAAAGGAATCATTAAAACATTGACCAAGGTGTAAGGAATCATTAAAATATGGAACAATGAAAAAGGGGGGAGCTTTAAGTTGTTTAAGAGTTTATTAAAGTTTTCTTCGTTAAGGGGTACTTTGAACTTCATCATTGACCAATAAAATGGCAGATAAGTGGCAGATTCAGCGTTACTCAGGAGCATCATTGAGATCGGCTAATCTGCCTGTACATTTGTTCTAACATTTTTGAACTAGCTCCATAATCATCTAACTGTTTCACGCCCTATCCCCCAAGAAGTGCCCAACGGAAGGACATTCCGACCTACTGATCTATAATGTCCATCTCTAGCATTGAGACGGAAATCATTCTTAAAGTACAATAAAAAAAAAATTTATCAAATTTTGTCATTTTTTAGATATAGAGTCCCCTTAAAATTGGTTCGACCTGATGGACAATCGGTTAACGCTCTGAACTTTGGTACCACCGGCTTCAGGTTCGAATCCTGGCGGTGGCATGGATGTTGTTGAATGGTTCGGTAATCCATGTTGAACTGTAGGTCCCGGTTCAATTAGCCTAAAATGTGCACAAAATGACCGTAGAGAAAAACAAAACCTTAAAAAATGGTTGAAACTTATTGTACTTTATCATGCTAGTAGATTTATTTGCAGTAGCATTTTCCGCCAAATAATATTTTCAGTTATTATCAGAGATGTATTTGCATTTGTAATACCTTATTTAATATTCAAAAATTAATAAGTCTCGATAAAAACATGTCACAATTTCACCAGAAAATATATCCATACAAAAGAAAACCATCTAGAACATTACAAAACGAAATGCACGATACTAGCGACACTTTTATGTCAATAGATGCATCATTTAAAAATCTCGCAATTCATGCAACTTTATGGATTTAATTTTTACTTGTACATCTTAACAGGTTTTTGCTGATTCTTTCCCAAAGTGCTCAATGAGTTAATGCATAATGCAACAATGGTGTGAGAAAATAAACACCGCTCGTCTACAACATTGACTCAGACAATGAATAATGGAGTAGGATTTATACTTTTGAAATTCATACTCAAGTCCCCCTGTACGTGTCTCTGATAAAATATAGAAGTGATAATTTTATTTTGTAACCCCCTCGTGTTTATACAGCACTGTGCACTTTATGTGTGCAAACAGACTTTGGTATCCAACTTGGCCCAAATGCGGTTCAAATGCCATTAAAATCTCATCACAGATTCTTTTATGCTTATGAAAATGACCAACTTTCACCAAAATGGAATGTAGTAGGAATAACACAGCTTTATTATTACTTTTTAAAAACCTAGTTTCATTATTTTTCTAAAAAAATAAAAGATTCGTTATTAAAAGATAAAAACTTTATTATTTTTTTTTTTTTTGACATTTTTTTTTTTAAAAATAGATCCTAATTAATTTTTTTGTATAAAACAAGGAGATTCATTAATTAAAATAAAGTTTTATTATTAAGTTAAAAAAAAAGAAGCTTTATTAATTAAAAAAAAATATTATTTTTTATTTTTTTTAAAGCTAAAGCTTTTGTTATTAATTTTTAAAAAAAAAAAAATAAGGACTTTCTTAATTAAAAAAAAAAAAGCTTTGTATTATTAATAATTTTTAAAAAAAATAAATAAATAAGAAATAAGAAAATATAAAATAAGAAATAAGAAAAAAAAATGAAATGAAATAAAAAAGAAATAAAATAAAAAATAAAAATAAATATTTATTATTTTCTTATAAAAATGGGGTTTTATTAATTAAAAACGAAGCTTTATCGTATTTACTAAGGCATTTTTAAAATATAAGTTTATTAAAACGCTTATTAGTTTATTTATTACAATTTTTTAAATTGTTTATTTATTATTTTCCTTAAATCTTTTATTAATAGTGTATTATTAATAGTTTCATCAACCGGCATAAAATATATTTGTTTAATTAATTATTAGAAGACATATTAGCGCAATTCAGATTTATTATTTTTTTGTATTAGATTTAGATTTTTTTTTTTTTTTTTTAGATTGAAATAAAATTAAGAAATTATCTAAAAATATGTTTATTTTATCATAAGCATAGTCACTGATCTTTTGAATGACATCTTTCCATCAAATATTTGACCTTTTTTCTATAAAATTAATTTTGTTTTTCTAGAAAAATAATCTATCTCCATTTCACTACCCTCTAATGCTGTGAGCAAAAATATTTCTGTAAAAAAAAAAGTTATCTGAGTAGTTTTTAAAAAATTATAAAAAAGATGTTTTAAAAAAGAAAAGAAAAGATGTTTTAAAATAAAAAAAAATCATAGATTTTCCTATTGCCAATATAGACTATATCACCAGATAATAAGCAATAGTACGAACAATAGAAATATTCTCAGATCGATATTCTGAACAGCATTATAACGATGTTGTACTGTATATATATTAAGAATAATAAGGGTGGAAATAGTAATTGAAACTTACGTAGTGCAATTTAGTGTCATTTCTGTCCGGATAGTTGGTGAGTAAGGTACTGTTGAGGCGCCCTTCCTGGTGTCTGCCGGACACGAGATACAGCATTCCCCCAAATTGTCCATCGCCCTTGTGGATCTTCTTACGACGGACAGAGCTCTGAAAACAATCAGAACGTGTGCAGACTGATAGGTATTTTTATTTTGAATATGCACTTTCAAAAAAAGATTTGCATGTGGTACTATAAAAAGAGTTCTGCTATACTGTTTTGGGAATTTATCATGAACCCCGACTCGTAGCCCAGATGTAGCTTGAGCACCTAGCTTGCTGAGTTTCAGGTTCAATTTGCTGGTTGGTGAAGACTCAGAATCAATTTAGGGGCTGGTGAGGACAGGTTCATGTGGATGGTGGTAAATCCACTGGCTGGTGAGGACTCAAGTTCAATCCCTCTGGCTAGCAGACATCAGGTGTTACTTGGGTTTCAAAACGAAGTGTTAGTTGCGATCCTTTCTTACTTTTCTTTAATCATAACTGCCCTCCGTGCCTAGAAATATGTAACCCCTTACCAGTAAGAAAGGTGGACATTATATATACCTTGAACAGCTCGCCGACGGGGGTTTTGGGGAAACAGTGTCTCTGGGAAGAGTTTTAGGTTAATTGCGCCAGTGGCACATACTTTCGTGACCCCTATTGTGTCCCCATTTATACCACGAAAAAGTCCACCAGCAGATTGTTGAAAGGAGGCATTGCTGTTCAGGGCACATATAGTGCTCCACTTATGTTTACCACGAATAGTCCTGACAAGGCGATGAAAAGTGGCACTGCTATCCGTGGCGTATATCAAGCTCCAACGTATGTATACTACAAAGAGTCCACCTGAAGGCAATGAAAGAAGGACATTGCTATTCTTATATATAGCGTCTTCACTCATGCCACGAAAAGTCCACTAGAGGACGTTGAAAGGAGGACATTCCTATTCATGACTTATATCGTGTTCCACTTATGCCACAAAAAAACAAACTGGCGATAAAAAAATGCATTGCTATTCGTGGCATACATCGTGTTACACTTATGTATGAAATGAATAGTCACCAGAAGTCGATGAAAAGGAGGCCATTGCTATTCATTATATCGTGCCACACGAATAGCCCAACAGACTGCGATGAAAGGAGGAGGTTGCCTTTCAAGATGACTTTTATGGGTAGCTGCTTCAGATTTGAGTGTGGAAACAGTAAACATTTTGAAAACTCCTAGCAGGCAACAAAAGTGTGGATGTGAATTGCTTTATGCATGTTTGTCTGTCTTTTTGCATGTTATCTCTGTCTCTTATCAAATTTACGTGTCTCTGTTGTTGTTGTTTCTTATCCCAATTGGTAGACGTATAGACCAATCCCACTCTGAAAGTAGTGACTGTAATCAGCGTAATTGAACGCAGACTATTCAGCGCGGTAACGTACATTACCACTGAACCAGATTTAGGCGCACACACTAGTTTAAACGCCTTACAACTGTTACACAAATTAGGCTTTTTATTTAACGCAGCTCAACTATACTATTTATCCAACTCTGCATTTTAATTTTCCATCTCCATTCATTTCCATAAAAATAAAGTTTCCCCCAACCAATGAAGCAAATAAACTTATTTCAATACAAAAGCGAATTCCGCTGTATCCATTGTTGAGGCCGACCGAGTTTCATATTTCGTCACCCCCTTCATGCCTTGGGGCACCCCCTCTCTCCTTTACCTGGGACGGAGTGGAGATATTTACCCAACCGGAAATCGAGTCTCGGTCGAGATTGTGAGGGATAAATTGCTGTCCGCCCACACAATTCAGAAATTTTCCGGGAGAACCCCTTCCCTCCCTGGAAAGAGGATCCTTTCCGGGGTGGGAGGGGTAATTGAGTTAGAAGCTGAATCTCGGCCCCTGGGGGCACGAAACCCTCGAGAAACATAATTATGATCCTTTTCTCCGAGGAGGACCGTAGTATCTCAGCGAAGGTGACTTCAACGCGCGATAATTTTAGCGTCGCAGAGGGGCGTGTCAAAATTGAAAATTATACCATACTTACATCTGATGAGTTCAATGTGTAAAAGTTTGGTTCTGTGTTAATACGAAAAATTCCACTCATGACCAATTGGCAGTGTACTCTAATTAGTGTGGAAAATGACATGGAGGTACTCCTTGAAAAATGAGTGTGAAGCAGTGGAAGTGGTTAAAGAGAATTCATTGTTACATTGCTATACGCCCTTAATCAAACAGGACATGTAACAAAAAGCAATTTTTCCCCATGTAACATAAAAACAGAAGGATTAATAATTTTTTCATTAATCCTTTCTTCAATAATAGATTAATTATTAATGGATTGATCATTAAGCGATTAATCTTTAATGGAATGATTGTTGATGATCCATCATATTCATTAAAAAAAAATTCTTATCGTTATTGACATATTATACACGGCTGGAATCGCGTAAAATAAAGTGAGCACTTTACACGCATTGAATTAAATACGTTACATAAAGGCAGTAAGATAAAAATATATACTAATAAAAATTTATAAAAGTTAAAACTAAAATTTATCAAAGTTATTTTTCTCTTTCTGTATTTGGCCCATAGGACATGGATATCCTATGGAGGATTTGCATCTTCTCTATTTAACCTAAAGCATAATGTAGAGCCTCTTCTGGCAACTTGTAGGGTCCTCTTTCATATTATTCATCTCCATGTCGATTCCTTATTCGATCCCAAGTCGATTATTATTCAACTCCATCCTTTATAAGATAATGGGGCCTTGAGGGTTAAGTGACTAGCACTCTGGCGTTCATTAGCACAAGTTTCAGTTCGAATCCATTTGTGGTGGATCTTTCAAAATTAAAATTCTAATACCACATTTGGCACTAGATCTAGAAATAAATTTTCCTTCAATTTGACGCTGACCCCACCTTCCCTTTCCAGCAGGACTCAGTGTGCCCTCTCTTAACCGCGACCGTGTTTACTCCCCGCTTAAGCACCGCCTGAGGCAAGCGTCAATAGACGCGCGTCATGAGAGGACGATGATTACTGGAGGCGCGAGGAATCTCGGAGGACGGACGTCTAATGAGTCGAGTCAGGGCGTCACTCCAAACAGCAGGTGACACGGGAACGGGGTGGAATTCTTCACCAAGTTTCTTGGGAGGGGGTTCTTGATAGGGGGTGGAGAGGTGTGATGGCATCGCGAGACGGAGTTGGGAAAATATTAGTTTTGCAACGGACTACTCTTCAAGTATTAAAGTGGGTCCTATTTAAAAAGTAAACTGTTTATCAAAATGGGAACTGGTTTAAAGTCAAGATTTAATCGAAAAATGAGTTCAAGTTGGCCAAAATATTTTTTCGTAAGGAAATTAACAGTTAAATCTTACTTAAGTTATTTTAATTGACGTCAAGTGTGTGAATGAAATGTTTTAATTTATAATGGGAATAGGTTAACGAAGTAATTCAGATTCATCTGAAACTTGTGTAAGTAACACATTAAATAAACTGCGCTAAGCAACTTTTCTCATTTGTTGAAGCTTTACTTTTAGCAGTATTCCTTAAAAAGCAGTTATTTGATTGAAACAAATTATTTAGTTTTAATATTTTTTTTTTAAAAGAGCTCGTCGTAATACTGCACTCCAAGGAGTTAAAATTACTTCCGAAATGGACTGCTAAACACCAATCCCTTTCATTGAGCTTCAAGGCTAGAATTTTTCTTGAAGCAATTAATTAAATGAAACAAATCGCGTAAAAATTATTTAAAAAAAAAAAGAACTGGTGTTATTATTTATCTTTTACTGAGTGAAAGTTTACTCCGAAAGCACCTATCGCCTTCAGCGGAGTTTCAGCATTAGCATTATTCTTTGAAGCACTTAATTAATTAAATCAAATTACCTACAATTATTTTTTAAAAAGCAGCTTATCATGAGTAAAAATTAACTACTTAACTAAGCAATAAACACAACTCTCGTTCGTCGATGCTTTACCCCGCTCTGTTTTGCCCAAAGTCAGCACAAGAGGACCGTAGAGCGACAAACCAAACCTTCAAATATTAAATAAACACTATGACAACTGAAAAACTCCTAATAACAATTTTAGCAATCGATCGATAAATAAATTTCCTACAATTTGACGCACAGACGCCCTTTCCTTTCCCACAGGACCGGTGTGCCCTCTCTTAACCGCGACCGTGTTTACTCCCCGCTTAAGCGCCGCTTTCCATGAGAGAAAATTTAATTCAAAAAGGAGTACTAAACATAAATCACCTTCATCGGAGTTTCAGCATTAGCATCATTCTTTGAAGCACTTAATTAAGTGAAACAAACTTACACTTACAATTATATCTATTACTATCACTTACAATTATCTGTATATTACACTCTTCATAAGTAAATATTAACTACGTAAAGAAGCACTAAACGTGACCCTCATTCGTCAATATTTTATTATTAGCACGATTCACTTCCCTTTAGCATTTGTGGTGGATCCTTCAAATATTAAACAAACACTATCTAACAAAATTTCTATTAAAAATTTTGGCACCAGATCGAGAAATAAATTTCCTACAATTTCATGCAGATAATATACACTTCATGAGTAAAGATTAACTACACAACGAAGTACTAATCAGAACGAAGCACTAATCATTCAACGATGCTTTATTATTAGCATAATTCATTTAACCATTTAATTCAATGACCTGAGTCCATTTGTGATGGATCTTTCAAATATTAAATAAACACCATCTAATAAAATTGCTAATTCCAATTTCGGCACTAGATCGATAAATAAATATCCTTCAACTTGACGAAGATCCCTCTCCTTCCCCACAGGACCCGGCGTGCCTTCTCTTAACCGCGACCGTGTTTACTCCCTACACGCTTAATCACCGCCCGAGGCAAGCGTCAATAGATGCGCGCCGGAGAGGACGATGATTACTTGGAGGCGAGAGGAATCCTGGAGGACGGACGTCTAATGAGTCGAGCAAGACGTCAGGGCGTCACTCAGACAGCAGGTGACACAGTGGAATTCTTCACCGAGTTTCTTGGGGGAAGGGGGTCTTGATAGGGGTGGAAGGGTGTAATGGCA
This sequence comes from Caerostris extrusa, assembly GCA_021605095.1. NCBI lineage: Eukaryota > Metazoa > Arthropoda > Arachnida > Araneae > Araneidae > Caerostris > Caerostris extrusa. The sequence continues at coordinate 93,062 of BPLR01009527.1, read as the reverse complement.
TCGTGAGGTGCAGTTAGGAAAATATTAGTTTTGCAACGGACTACTCTTCAAGTATTAAATTGGCTCCTGTTTAAAGAGTAAATTGTTTGTCAAAATGGGAACTGGTTTAAAGTCGCGACTTAGTCGTCAAATGATACGAAGTTGGTCAAAATGCTTTTCTCGTTAGGAAATTTTTTTTGTTTAAGCTATTTTAATTGGTCAAAGTTGTCTGAAATGTTTTGATTCGTAATGTACAATTTTTATTTGTACATAAGTTCTGCTTCTATGAATTTAATGGTTGTTTAAATAAAATAATAATAATATTAAAGAATTTATTTAATAATTATTAACTTAAAAATGTCATCATTTTCATCATCAGTTGCGCAACATCTCCATGGTGGGCCAAGGCCGTTTGCCTATTAGTAGATTTCGAAACTGGAGATGTTTTCTCTTTTACGGGGGTAGGTTATGAGTCCTAAGCGAAAGGATCACATTAGTCTGAAAAAGAAAGGTCATATTAGTCTGGGACCTACGGTTTAAAGTGGATACGAATCACTAAAAATATCCATGGCACCAGCGGGACTCGAACCCGAAACCTGCGGCAATGAGCACCAGAGCGATAGCCACTCGGCCATTGGGGCCCCAATATTATTATTATGTTATTTTCAAAGAAGGGATTTTATTATTGTCCTTTCAATGAGTGAAAATTTACTACGAAACTGAAATACTAAACAACCATAATCTTCATCGGAGTTTCAACATTAGCATCATTCTTTGAAGCACTTAATTAAATGAAATAAATGACCTACAATTATTTTTTATATACTAATTAAAGAACTAATCTCTCCGAGTAAAAATTACATACGTAACTTAACACTAAACACACCGATCATTCGTCAACGTTTTATTATTAGTATGATTCCATTAAACATTCAATTAAATAGCCTGAGGCCATTTGTGGTGGATTTTCAAATATTAAATAAAGACTGGCAAATTCTTAATTTAAATTTTAGCACTAGATCGAGAAATAAATTCCTTCAATTTGATGCTGTCCCCCCCCCTTTCTTTCCCACAGGACCTGGTGTGCCATCTCTCTTAACCGCGACCGTGTTTACTCCCCGTTTAAGCACCGCCCGAGGCAAGCGTCAATAGACGCGCGCCATGAGAGGACGATGATTACTTGGTGGCACGAGGAATCCTGGAGGACGGACGTCTAATGAGTCGAGTCAAGACGTCAGGGCGTCACTCAGACAGCGGGGAGTGGAAATTCTTCACCAAGTTTCTTGAAGGGGTTCTTGATAGGGGGTGGAGAGGTGTGATGACATCACGAGATGATGCAGTTAGGAAAATATTAGTTTTGCAACTGACTCCTCTCCAAGTATTAAAAAGTGGATCATATTTAAAGAGTAAATTGTGTATCAAAATGGGAACTTGTTCAAAATCGGTCTTGTTCAAAGTCGCGTCAAATGAGTTGATGTTGGCCAAAATGTTTTCCTGGTAGAAATTTTTTTTTTTTTTTAATTGAAGACAAAGTTGTGTGAAATGTTTAATTTGTAATGATCAAGGTGTTCTTAAAAATAATGTGTGCTTCAATGAATTTATTGGTTGTTTTAACATACTAATGATAATAGTAAAGAATTTATTAGTAATTATTTACTTAAAAATGTCAATGGAATATTAATGAATAAAAATTTATTAAAATATCGTTAAATAAAGTTGAATTATAATAAATAACAATTCATTGGAGTTTAAGCATCAGCATCATTCTTTGAAGCAATTAATTAAACGAAACAAATCCCCTATAACCAGCATTATTTTAATAAAAGAACTGATTTCATTATTACACTCTCCATGATTGAAAATTTACTCCGAAATGGAGTGGCACCTTAGTAGGAGTTTCAGCATTAGTATCATTGTTTGAAAGACTTAAATAAATGAAACAAATCAATTACAATTACATCTATTATTATATTATCATGACAGCTATTATTATACATCTATTATTACAATTATCTTGATATTACACATGGGTAAAAATTAATTACATAACGAAACACTAAACACAACCCTCATTCGTCGATGCTTTATTATTAACACGTCTCACATGAACATTTAATTAAAATGGTCTCAACGCAATTGTGGTGGATCTTTCAAATGTTGAATAAACACTAACAAAATTCCTAATTCCAATTTTGTAGCTAGATCGACAAACAAATTTCCTTCAATTTGACTGAGATCCCTTCCTCCTTTCCCACAGGACCCGGTGTGCCCTCTCTTAACCGCGACCGTGTTTACTCCCTGCACGCTTAAGCACCGCCCGAGGCAAGCGTCAATAGACGCGCGCCGGAGAGGATGATGATTACTTGGAGGCGCGAGGAATCCTGGAGGATGGACGTCTAATGAGTCGAGTCAAGACGTCAGGGCGTCACTCAGACAGCAGGTGACAGGAGTGGAATTCTTCACCAAGTTTCTTGGGGGAGGGGGTAAATGGGTCTTCTGGTTCTTGAAAGAGGGTGGAAGGGTGTAATGACATCGTGAGGTGCAGTTAGGAAAATATTAGTTTTGCAACGGACTACTATTCAAGTATTAAATTGGCTCCTGTTTGAAGAGTAAATTGTTTGCCAAAATGGAAACTGGTTTAAAGTCGCGACTTAGTCGTCAAATGAGTTGAAGTTGGACAAAATGTTCTCTCGTAAGGAATTTTTTTTTTTTTTTTGTTTAAGCTATTTGAGTTGAAGTAAAAGTTACTTGAAATGTTTTAATTCGTAAAGCACAATTTTTTTTTATTTGTAGATAAGTTGTGTTTCAATGAATTTAGTGGTTTTTTTTTAAACGAAATAATAATAATAAGAATTTATTATTAATAACTAATAATTGTTAACCTAAAATTGCCATCATCATTGGCGCGACAGACCCACGAGGGGTCAAGACCGTGTGCCGACTAGCAGATTTCGAAACATATGGCTTTTTTTTTTACTGGATAGAGTTGTCAGTCCTATGCCCAACGCTCTATAGTCATATTAGACAGGGAACTACGATTTAAAGCCGATTCGATTATGAAAAAAAAAGTAGGTGAACTTTATACTACCTTTTGTAGAGTTCTTCGGCTCTTCTGCTGTGCTCCGGTGTTCTGAGAGATCTGGCAGCATTCACAATTGCCACTGTGTGATTAGGCTTTGCTGTCATGGCTCGCTCGTATTGCGTCATGGCTTCACTGGAGCGACCTGTTGTACAACACAATGGAAAAGTTTAGCTAAATATAAAGAGGTGTGCGAATAAAATAAAATGTAGTTTAGTTTGATTACAATAAAAATTGATTTAAATATCTGATAGGTTTTCATTAAGTTTATTCAATGACAGTCAGATTATTACCTGATGGCAGATTCTTCCAGACTTTGTTAAATTTTTCTAGGGAAAAATAGATTGGAATTCGGAATTCATTAAAACTACAGAAATATAATGCTTATTCTATTATTAACAATATCAATCTTTGGATGTTGAATACGTTTTCCATGAAAAATATGCTCTACGAGGACAAATTTAGAGACACAACTATCCAAATGAGCTCCATGACGTCAAATTTAGTGACAAGCTGGCTAAATGGGCTCTATGAAAAAAACGTAGAGACACAGCTGGCCACATATATTCCATAAGGTCACATTTAGAAACACAATTGACTAATATGCTTAATGAGATCAAATTTAGAGACAAAATTGGCCAAATGTGCTCTATCAGGTCAAATTTAGAGACAAAATTGGCCAAATGTGCTCTATCAGGTCAAAGTTAGAGACAAAAATGGCCAAATATGTTCTATCGGGTCAAATTTAGAGACAAAATTGGCCAAATGTGCTCTATCAGGACAAGTTTAGAGACAAAATTGACCAACATGTTCTGTGAGGTCAAATTTAGAAACAAAGCTGGGCAAATATGCTTTTCGGGGTCAAAGTTACAGACAAAACTGGCCACTATGAGGTTAAATTTATTACTTCTCAGAACTTTTGGAAAATAAAAATTATTTTTATAAAAAGTCAATTTTTATACCGATTCTCGATTCCTTTCGAAATACTCGAATTCAGATTCCAATTCCAACTCCCCACTTCTAATAAACTGTTGGGTGGGGGGAGACGAAGATATATGCATCTAATTTCTTTAGTGTACCACTGAATCACTTGTGCTGATGTATAGCAGGTACAGGCTTAACTGTCCTATATGTCTTCTAACCTGTTGACATTGGCCATTGAAATTCAATTTAAAAGGATACTCATCTCTAAAGACAATTTGTATTCCATCAATACATTTCTGTGTTCAGTGAACTCCTTTATACTACAATCGCTTTAATCATGCCAGGTTTTGTATTTAATAGTATGGTGATGCTAATTATTAAAATCATTTGGCATTAATTAATATTTTGGAATTCTTCACAATTTTTGAAAATTAAAGTTGGTTAGACTTTTCGATCACAATGAAGTTTTATATAAAGGACTGATGTAAAACTATAACTATAAGCTGATGGCATTTGTATAAAACTGAAACTATAAACTGAAGGTTTTGTATAAAACTGAAACTATAAACGGGGGTATGAAACATAACTATAAACGTGGCATAAAACTGAAATTATAAGCTGATGGCATTTGTATAAAAACTGAAACTATAAGAAACTATAAACGATGGCATTGTATAAAACCGAAACTATAAACTGAATGACATTTGTATAAAAACTGAAACTCTAAACTGAATGGCATTTGTATAAAAGTGATTTAAGCTGAATAAAAAAACTGAAACTATAAACTGAATGGCATTTGTATAAAACTGAAACTCTAAACTGAATGGCATTTGTATAAAACTGAAACTATAAACTGATTGACATTCATTTGTATAAAAACTGAAACTATAAACTGAATGGCATTTGTATAAAACTGAAACTATAAACTGAATGGCATTTGTATAAAACTGAAACTATAAACTGAATGGCATTTGTATAAAACTGAAACTATAAACTGAATGGCATTTGTATAAAACTGAAACTATAAACTGAATGGCATTTGTATAAAACTGAAACTATAAACTGATGACATTTATTTTAAAAAAAGATGCCAGAAAAATATTTGACCACGCACCGTGTGTCTCTAGGAAGAATCCGTAGTTGTTGAGCACGTCTGCGTCGTCGGGGTCCAGGTGAGTGGCCCACACGTAGAGTCTCTCCGCGTCCGCCAGCCTGCCCTCCTCCCCGCGTACAGGGATGCGAGGGAGGAGATGGCGGGCACGAACTCAGGGTCCAGGTGCACGGCCTTTAGGAACAGGCCCTCCGCGACCTCCTTCTTCCCGCGCTTCCTGTGGAAAGAGGAAACAACCCAAGGTTAATACATAAGCATCATAAAGATTAATACATAAGCATCCGCTAATAGAGGGTTCTCCAAACTACGGCCCGGGCGGGCCAAATCCGGCCCGCGACAGCGAATAGCTTATTGTTGCTGTAATAATTTGAATAAAAAAACACATTAAAACACTGGAAATTATAGATAATGGCAGAAAATTAAAGCGATTTTGGCCCTTAGTACTTACTGGAGTAAACAATATGGCCCTAAGGCTGGAAAGTTTGGAGACCGCTGCACTAATACATAAGCATCAAATTCATGGGTTTATATCGCTATAATATGGATACACAGAAATGACATGCAGCTGCTTCTGTTTGCTGCATAATGATACCTTTGTTACACTACCAGCTGACACAGACCCCTGTTTCGCTACATTCCTTGAGTTTCCTTGTTACCTGCTGTTCTAACCCTACTAACCCTGCAGAACATTTTATCATTACTAGTACTACACCACACCGCATCACTGAACCTAGATCTGAGCTGCCCCTTTACAGTTTTGTGAATGATGTAGATGAGAAGAAGTCGAACTGGGCTTTGTGACGCTGTTACTGGCTTTGATTTGTCACTCTAAGGTCATTTTGTGCTCACTTTGGGTTAATTAGACCGGGACCTATAGTTAAAGATAGATTCCGAACACAAACATCCATGCTACCGCCAGGATTCGAACCAGAAGACTTGGGGTACCATAGGCCTTCGCTCTAGCCAATTGGCCATCAAGCCACCGTGACGCTGTTACATTCATAGGGGACCGGCACCTATGGCTTAAAGTGGATTCCGAACCACTACAATCATCTATAGCACCGCCGGGACTTGAACTCGAAACCTGGGGCATCGAGCGTCGGGGAACTAGACAATCTGCCATTCAGGCACCAGTAGAATTTGTTGCAAAATTTGTTACTATCTTCATAATTACAGTGGGAATCGATCCATCGTTCTTCCGCGCTCATAACTAACATTTTAGAAAGCCAGGCCACAAGTGGTGCTGCAGTTTTATATCAGATTAATAGCCACCCGAAGCCCAGAATACCCGATGCATTAAAAGGCTATTCAGTTCCAACATTCTTTATATACCTTAAAAGTTCTGAATGCTCTTATCTGTTACGGAGGCACTTAAAAAATGGCATTCCTCATTCTTAGAACGAAACTCAGATGACAAATGAAAAAAGAAAAAAAAAACGAAGACCTGACCACTCAACAACCTCGTAAAATTTCATGTCCTCGACATCAGAAAAGAATCTTGAAGCCAAGCCTTCCAAAAAGAAGATTTTGAAAAATAATGAATAAATAAATAAAAAAAAAGTGGAATAATAATCTTGGCCTGGGATTCGCATTCGAAATTTATATTCGGGGCATTCCAACCCCCCTCCCGTCCCCCTCAAAATGTCGGCGTCCCATAAAACCCATTGTATTGCCGTAAAAAATCGGGTCCATTGTATTATCCGAAGCGCGTAATAAATTTGAAAATGCTTTACTTTTTATTGCGCCGGAAGAAATTCATTCCGCCCGAATTGCCGTCACACCTCTTTGACGCTCCTCCACCCCCGCAAAAAAATGCGCCATTTTCACTTTTATGCGAACCGATATTTCATCTCTCACAGAAGTGGTTATCGTCTTCTCCTTTTGTAAGATCGTAAAACAACACCCCCGAGGTTGTGAGTCGAGGGTGAGCGTAATTCGAAGAACACTCCTCTCATTTCAGCCCCCTCGAATGGCAGTTTTGTAATCCGAAACTGATAGTCGGCTTCTCCTTCGTACTCGGGATATGTGTGAAGAAGCACTCTCTATCTTTATGCGGATAGAGGGTTTTCCCCCATCAAAGTTGTGGCGATGTATTTTATTTTAATATAGTCGAAACTGGTTTGAAGGAAAATAATGCGTTTTTCTAATTTGGATACATAGATATTTTTTACACTTTTGCTTATTTATTTTTAAAATAGCATTTAATCTTTTGTTTTTTAATTTTGTACTTTGGCACTACAGTCCATGTTGGACCATGGCCCTCTGCGACAGACATACTAAGGAACCACTAAGAAACTGTTTTCTATTTACGGGTAGGGATGTCATCCCTACATCGTACATCGGAAGGTTTTTTTTTTTCCATCAAAGCTGTGGCATTTTTGTGTGTGGCATGTTTTCTAATTTTGATGCTTAGATTATATATATTTCTGGTATTTTACTTTTAAAAGCGTTTTTTTTTTTCTAGTGCAGCTGGCAATATAGAGACTTAACTTTATTCTATAAACAAGAGCTGCACTGTTGTTACATATATAGCACAAGCCAAGTGGTACATGTAGCTTGAAGATAAGCTACGGAAAGCGAGTAACACTACCTCTGCAACGCTCTACGATCCTATTAGACTGGGATTTGCGATTTAAAGTGGTTTCCGAACACCTACAAACACCTGTGGCAATACCGGGACTCGAAAACGAAACTTGTGGTACCGAGCGCTAGCTACTCGGCTGTCAGCCCCAAAATCGTTTTATTAATTTTGCATAAAATGTAAGAATAGTTTAATAGATAACTAACTAACTCCCTGGCACTACAATCCATGTTGAACCATGGCCCTCTTCCAATTGGCAGATTCTGAAAAGGAGATGTCTTTTCACGGGATAGGGTTGTCAGACCTACTCCAAACTATATGCAGTCATATTAGACCGGGCCCTACCGTTAAAGTGGATTTTGAACCACTACAAACATCCATGACACCAACGGGATTCAAACCCGAAACCTGTGCTACGGAACGACAGAGTGATAGCTAATCGGCCATCAGACCCCTCATTCATCATAACAATAGCTTCTTGCTTTTTCCTATAACTGTTGGCTAATTTCTCTTCGTGTACTACTCATTTCCCCCGTTCTGCAAACCAAAATACAATGATTTATTTTAACTGCTACTCTTTCTGACTGCCAGACGCCGTACAGTTATTACAGTGCTTGGATACAAATTTCTTCTGTTGCCTTCCTATGCTGCATAGCAACTAAACTCCCTTCAATAATAATTAAAGGGTAAAACAGAACATTTTTGTCTAACGTTCCACTTAACATTTCGGCAATACCTTGCACAAACTACGAATCTGCTACATATATTTATATATTATTTTCACCAAAAATACATTTATAAATTTTTAATCGTATGTGATTAGCATAAGATTTTGATCTTACAAAAGGCAAAAGGCCAGCATCTTAAATACCTTTGAGAGTGAAACACTATTTCTTTAATTGCCACGAGAAAGAAAATGTCGCCGATCTCGCGAAGAGGCTATAACTGGTTGGACAAGAGACGATGCCATATACTACTGTGTCTTATACTTTGGTCGGTCATATACTACTGTGCCCAAAAAGTAAAACCAATTTTAAATTCAAATTTCTCAAATTTAAATTTGGTCTGCTACATATATTTATATATTATTTTCACCAAAAATGCATTTATAAATTTGTAAACATGTGATTAGCATAAGATTTTGATCTTATAAAAGGTAAAAGTAGCATCTTAAATACAGAAACACCATTTTTTAATTGCCACGAACGCCGATCTCGCGAAAAAGCTATAACTGATTGGACAAGAGACGATGCCATATACTACTGTGGTCATATACTTGGGTCGGTCATATACTACTGTGCCCAAAAAGTAAAACCAATTTTAAATTCAAATTTCTCAAATTTAAATTTGGCCTGCTACATATATTTATATATTATTTTCACCAAAAATACATTTATAAATTTGTAAACGTATGTGATTAGCATAAGATTTTGATCTTACAAAAGGTAAATGGCCAGCATCTTAAATGCCTTTGAGAGTGAAACACCATTTCTTTAATTGCCACGAGAAAGAAAATGTCGCCGATCTCGCGAAGAGGCTATAACTGGTTGGACAAGAGACGATGCCATATACTACTGTGGTTATATACTACTGTGTCATATACTTGGGTCGGTCATATACTATTGTGCCCAAAAAGTAAAACCAATTTTCAATTCAAATTTCCCAGGCATGTAGAATTTCAATTCTTTTTCTTTTTAGATTTCTGGCACTGTCCTTGACATCTGTGTGAAATTTGACGACAAAATATTCATTAGTGTTTGAGTTACGCATGGCGTTCTGAGACGCTAAAAGTGTTTTGAAACGCTACAGGCGATTTTGAAATGTCTAAATTAATTGAGCAAAGAACTTGCATTCAATTTTGTTTCCGGAATTGTATAGAATGTTGCAGAAGGCATTTGGTGAGCAAACTATATCGGAAAGAAATGTTTACAAGTGGTATTAACAGTTCGAAGTAGGCAGAGAACGCGTTGAAGACGAGGAGTCCTCTGGTTGACCATCCACCTTAACCGACGAAGCTCACATCCAAAAAATTACAGATTGGGTGCTTGCAAACCGTCTATTTACAATTTGAGACCTTGCTAATGACGTTGGAATTTCAAAAAGATCGGTCAATTCCATTTTAAAAGATGTTTTGGGCCTCAAACGCGTCAAATCTCGATTGGTACCGAAAACATTGATTTTTTAAAAACCATCGTGACATCGTTCTGACTATCAGGACAAGTTGAAATGTGTCATAACTGGAGATGAGACTTGGATTTATGCATACGACCCGGAAGCAACCGATCAATCGAGCGAATGTCGTGACAAAGGTGAAGCAAGACCGAAAAGACGCCAAAGTCGCTCAAAAATCAAGGTCATGTTGACTGTTTTTTCGTCGATTACTGTGGTGTGGTGAATTATGAACTCCTTCCGCCTTGCCAAAACTGTCAACAAGAAATATTATTTGAGTTATTATAAGTTTGAGTTTTGTTATGCGTCGTGAAGCTATTCGCAAAAAGAGGCCACATTTATAGAAAGACAACTCTTGGTTTTTCATCACAATAATACGCCAACTCCCAGTGCATTGATTCTTCGTGACCTTTTCGTTAAAATGAAACCATTGCACAACCCCCGTATTCACCTGATTTAGAATCGTGCTACTTCTGGCTATTCCCTAAACTCAAAAGACCACTCCGGGGACACCGTTTTGAGTCTATTGAAGAGATTCAACGCTTTGAAGGCCATCCCTGCCGATGACTTTTTTAACATACATTGAGGATTGAAAAAAACGTCGCCATAAGTAGATTGTGTCCGAAGGGGATTGCTTTGAAGACGATGAAATAACTTTGGAAGAAAAAATAAAGAGTTTTTGAAAAAAATTGGTCTTACTTTTTGGGCACAGTAGTATGCACACCAAAGTTGAAGAATCTGGTTGTTGACCATATCTCCTGCTTATTCAATTTCCTGCTTTATGGAACGCGATTTTACCAATTTATGATGTAAAGTATTAATTTATCAAGTAAGTTAAATATTTACATTAGTCAACTATCCCCAGCAAAATCACCATATTCACATATTATAAAAACTTTTCAATTATTAATTGTTCCATTTTCTCTTTTTAATTACAATAGTATTATATATATATATCCTTAATTTTCGAATTGCACTTAACACATTTTTTTCTGGGAATGTTAACTTTGCGGAACGCTATTTTATCATATTTATGATGTAAAGTATTAACATATTATGTAAATATTATAATGTACCCTCAACATTCAGTAAAGGTTTACTATTTCTTTAACATGACTTTTTAACTATTTTTTAACGTGTCGAATCAATGATTGACTTGGTAACATTAAAACCCCACCATCTTCAAAACACACTTGGCTGTGATACTTCCTTTCCCCCAAAATTTCCGCATGAATTCCTTCCTCCCTTTCATTATGAATCATGCAAATCCCTTCAGGATCAAAGAGGGGCGCCTGCATTATGCAGGACACACTGTTAAGGGAAACAGATCACCTCCACCCCCGAATTCCGCTCCATAAAACACGTTCCCCATTTTCCCTCACGTTTAAACACTGACGGTGTCCATATCACTTATGGAAGGGGCCCATTCCTGGAGTGACGCGGGCCCTCCATCTTCTGGCAGCGCACCCCCCAATGAATATGAAACCGGTGCTTAGAGATGCGGGAATCGAACCCAACATTTACGAAGATGGATCGGATGCTTTCCTTCTAAGGGCGTCGTCGTCTGCAGAGGGGAGGAAGGGACTCCGTGATTGGCGGGAAAGAAGGATGGACTGATTTATGGACCGGAAACTGCAAGTGTATGGGAATAAAAAAAAAGATTCTTAATATTTTTTGGTTCTTTTTTTTTTTTGAAAGGGTTGTTTTGTAAATTATTTGTAGAAAGGTTTCTAGGCGATTTATTTGATGAAAAATTTTTATTCTTCTTTCGCTCAACTAAGCCAAATCGAGGTTTTGTTCGGTTTGTCACACTACGGTCATTTTGTGGACACTTTAGGCTAATTAGACAGGAACTTACTGTTTAACGCGAATTCCGAACCACTCACAAACATCCATGCCATCGCCAGGATTTGAACCTGAAGTCTGTGGTGCCAAAGGCAACCTAAAGTTATCTCTGATCGCTCCAATGTAAGCAGTACAGAAATGCAAATGTATCTTATCTGTGTACGGATGATCCATTAAAAGTATATTTCCAATTATTTGAAAATTGATGCCACCTATAGTGGAGATGCCATCCCAGACCAATACTTCAAATCCTCCATGCAAGACACTTCCTAGAAGGGTTGCAGACCTGATGGTCAACTGGCTGGCTATAAATTTTCTCTTATTGCCTTTTTGTAACGCATTTTATTCATAAACTGTATCTCATTTTCTACAACTCCTCGCATGTATAGCAATTGGCTAGAGCTTTGGTACGTTAGGCTTTAAGTTCTAATCTTGGTGGTGGCATGAATGTCCGGGAGTGGTTCGGAATCCACGTTAAACTGTACGTCCCGGTCTAATTGACCTAAAGAGTGTACCCAAAACTGACCGTAGAGCGACAAAGCAAACCCAACCTTCCTAGAACTAATGCAGAGTTGTTTCGAGTCCCATATTTTTCCCGATGAAAACGAGCATCTTATTGTGACGGTCTGTAAAATGAAACACTTTTCAGATGAGCACATTGCTCCATTCACGTCTTCACCAGTTGGCAGGCCCTCCCTCCCCTTCGGTGGTCATTAAGAAAACGTGATGTTAAAGACATGCCATAGTTCTACGATTATACAGACTTACAACGTGGAGTAGGTATCGGATGATTTGATTCGAAATTATGCTAGGTGTTGTTGGAGGAGACAGACTTTCATCATTAGGTTTCTTCTAATCTAAGTATCGATTCTCATGTGGTGTTTATGATATTGTCTTGATCTTTGGTATACATTGCTAGTCTCCAAAAACGATTTCAAATCTTTTTAAATTCCACTTTGTGATACTCCATTGAATTCCGCAATTTCGACTTATGTTTGGCCCGCTTCAAAGTGACTAATAATTCTCCAGCCTTTGATTTGGGTCCATGATTTTGCTCAGACTAGCAAAAGTATTTTCAAAGCTAGACAATTCTTTCTTTTCACCTTTTTCATTAAGGGCTCAGACAGCTGCTTTTCATGACCGTTACCAATTTACCCAATTCTATTCTCGTTTCTTAAATATCATCATAATATAATTGAAAAAGATTTTTCTTTTACATTTAGTATTAAATTAAATGTAAATATTGAATTGATTTTATATATATATTAAAAAATATGTATTTATTTTTATTGATTAAATAATTCAATATTTTGCGTGCATCTATAACACAATATACAGGGTGATTACATTTAAAGTCCCACTTTCAAAATGCTGTAATAAAAAACAACGAGTTCAAATTTGAACTGAAGATACTTGAAGAAGGGTTAAACAGTATAGCATAAAAAAATCAAAAGTGTATAAATAGATGGCGCTGTAATGGCATAAAAAAAGAAAATGAATTCGCTGTCAGTGATATTTTGAATCGAAATGACAACGTATTTGGCATGAGTTGCACATTAAACCAACTGTAGAGCTCATTGTGTTTGATTGTTTCGATTTTTTGACGAAAGAATGACTTTCAAGTCATTTAGTAGATGCGACTATGTTAGTGGAAAGCCCATCCACCACAGCAAAGTCATACCAAATTGGATGGGAAAAATCGACGGAACTTTCTTTTGAACTTTTTTTAAAGCCTTACCATTTCTCCCTTCTTCAGGTATCTTCAGTTCAAATTTGAACTCATTGTGACGAATGGTTTTTTTTGATAGCATTTTGAAAGTGGGACATTAATTATAATCACCCTTTATACTTATGCAAAAATAGCTGCATACTGTGATAATTTTTAAAATTTCTTTGATATAGCTATAAATTAAACAGATTATAAATTTATAAAATATGCATAGAGAAATGTAAAATAAGAAGATTGTGTACAGAATGTGTTTAAAAATGACAAATATTTTTTAAAGAATATTACAACCAGAATTTAATCTTTAAAATTGTTTTCAATTACAAATATATTATATTGTTTTTATCAACGAAACAAATTAATTTATTTATGAGCTTATTATATTATTTATGTAACAGTTTTTAAACAAAATCTGCTTTTTACAGAACAATAGAAACAGCTTCCATTGCAAGAAATCTTTTTCAAGCATTTCCACTCACACAAACCATTAGCCGCACGTGGAGGTACTTTGCGCTGTGTCATTAATTTCATATTTGACATTCGCGTTCATTTATCTCCAGAATAATCCATGTCAAAGCAGCAGGTGGTTAATTTTAATGTTTCAACCAACAATACGACCCAGCTCGAAGGCAAGTCTTACAAAAAAAAAAAAAAAAAGAAAGGAAGTAACTGAAGGATTTACGCAATTATAGTCTTAGCAATAATAATTGGACATTCTTCCTTACAATATTTTTAAGTGCAATTATTAAATCTATCTAATCTGCAATTATTAAATTAAATTTAAACAAAAAAAAATATGACAATCTTATCAGTTGCGAGTCGTGTCTCAGTGGTAATGCAAGCAACTAACATAGAAAAGAACTAAGATTCATTGATTTAGAAATATCTTTTAGATATTTTTTGATATAGAATATCCCTTTTAGATATTCTTTTGATATAAAATTCTTTCTTGGTTATTTCTTGATTTAGAAATCTCTTAGACCTTTTCCTGGATTTGGGAATCTGTCTTGGATTTCTTGATCGAAAATCTCCCTTGACATTTTTTTATCTAAAATCTGTTTTAAGTTCTTAGAAAGCTCCCTTAGATACTTCTTGATCTAGAAATGCCTCTTTCATATTTCTTGAACTGTGTCTTCTATAGATGATCTTTTTTGCTTTCTCCTTTGTAGATGCTATAAAGTTTGTACCAATCGAAAATTTCATTTTTTGATAATTTGAAAATTTGAAATCTAGGATATTTATTCCAAATTTAAGACTTACATTATGAATTATAATTAAAAGAATATGTCGCATTCGCGTTTTTATCATTTTATATCGTGTTCATTTACCTACCGAATAACCCATGTCAAAGCAACAGGTGGTCAATTTTAATGATTCAACCAACAATATAACAACCCAGCTCGAAGGCTAGTCTTGCAAACGAAAGAAAATTCTCAGTTACGCAATTATAATCTTAACAATAATAACTGGCCATGATTCCTCACAATATTCTTTAGTGTCATTATTAAATCTTCCAAAATAAAAAGACAATCTGCTAAATTTTTGAGTCGTGGCTTAGTGGCAATGGGGCCTGATGGTCGAATGACAAGCCACAGGTTTTGGATTCGAGTCCCGACGGTGCCATGGATGTTTGTAGCTGTTCGTAATCCACTTTAAACCGTAGGTTCTTGTGTAATACGATTGTAGAGCGTTGGGCATAGAACTGTTAACTCTACCCCCTAAAAAAGAAAGCATCTCCTGTCTCGAAATCTGCCAGTAGACTGACGGCCTTTGCCCACCATGAGGCTGTTGCGCCACTGATGATGATGATAGCTCAGTGGTAACGCGAGCAACTAACAACTAGAGAGCAGGGCTAAGGTCAAATTCACTGTGGACGTCCATTGCAGAAATTGCTTTCAGAAATGAATAGATTTGATGTCAATTATAATAACGTGCATAAAGCACCTGGTATCTATAATCAGACTGATAAAAGTTTTATCGGGTTTTCTGCCATAAGACATTCAGATGTAAGACAGTTATTCTTAAAAAGGCTAACGTATCGCAAAGAACTTCTAAAGTTTGCATATTTTATAAAACATTATTTCAATTGTATATTGTAAACAAAAAAACTAAATTATTTCAATCTTTGGCGATAAACTTGGCGATGTTGACGATATTTCAAGAATAATTAATTATACGTGGCATAAAGCCTTTCATATCAATCAAATTTTCAGAATAAAATCTAAAAATATGTGCCCTATTAAAAATCATAATAATTTCTGCACGTTTTGTCCTTAAATAAAGAGGAAAATTTTATTTTTATTGATAAAACCACGCTCTCTATAGATAAATGATGTGATAATTTGGTATGTCTTCATTCAAAAGTCCTTGAGACAGAGTGTGTTGTTCAAATCTAGACGACTAGTGAGTATCAGAAAGCCCTTCATCTCCTTTTCTAACTAAATTGTTTCAACCTTTGGGATCAACTTGGCGATATTTTAAGTATAATTAAGGATATGTGGCATAAAGTATTTCATATCAATTAAATTTTCAGAATAAAATCTAAATATAATCACAATATATTCTATAAAATGAATTTGCTTTTCTTCCAAATGAAATTCCATGAGCTAAAGTGACTCTTTCAAATCTAGATGCCTAATAAATATCACAAAGAACTTCTAAAATTTGCATATTTTTCAAAATATTATGCCAACTGCATATTGTAAACATAAAGCTAAACTATTTCACCCTTTGGCGATAAACTTGGTTGTTGGCGATATTTGGTAATATTGGCGATATTTGAAGTATATTTGATGATATACCGCATAAAGCATTTAATATCAATTAAATTTTCAAAGTATAGTTTATAAAATGATTTCGTTTTCTTCCAAATGAAATTCCATGAGCTAAAGTGACTTCAAATTTAGATGCCTAGTAAATATCACAAAGAACTTCTAAAATTTGCATATTTTATAAAACATCATGTCAACGGTATATTGTAAACAAACTTTTGGCAAGAAACTATATGCGATGTTGTACTTTTGGCGATGTTGGCGATATATTATAATATACCTATATTAAATTACCTATATTAAATGATAGGTAGCATAAAGCATTTTATTTCAATCAAATTTTCAGAAAATAATATAAAAATATGTACCTTATTAAAATTCATAACAATACAACAAATTCATAACATTACTGCACTTTGTTGTCCTTAAATAAAGAGGATTTAATTTTTTTGATAAAACCACACTCTCTATTGATAAATGATATGATAATTTGGTATCTCTTCATTCAAAAGTCCTTGAGACAGAGTGTGTTGTTCAATTCTAGACGACTGGTAAACGTCACAAAGCACTACATCTTCTTTTCTATCTGAAGGACTTTTAAACTGCACATTCTTCAAGGAATTGTGACATCCAAACAGCAAAAGATTCAGGTACTCTATCTAGACTAACGACCAGACGAAAATGAAAGATTTAGCAAGAGAACTATGGCGTAAAATTTTAAAGAGACTTTTCAAGACACTATTTTGAAATATTTTGAAATATATTACTGTAAGAATGGATAGCGCGATTGAAGTATAAAAGCAATTTCTGTCAAGAAACCTTAGTCGAGATTTGAGATAGTTTATAAACTCAAACTTTTATTAAAGTATAACAAAAGAAAGGTAAAGAGATGGTTTAAAATAAGAAGCAATAACGATATCGAACTAACTAAAGCGATTTACCTATTTTAATCTATATTTTTTTGTTGAAATAGAGATGTGACACTTATGACACTGCAGATAACATCGACAAAATTTTAATATGTAAATATTTTTTTGTTTTATATTCTATAAGTTTAATACAAAGAATGTTATTAATGTAATTTCTGGGGCTCGACGCCACAGATTTTGGGTTGGAGTCCCGACGTTGCCATGGATATTTGCAGTAGTGCGGAATCAACTTCAAACCTTAGGTTCCGATCTAACATGACTATAGAGCGTTCAGCTTAGGACTGATAACCTTATCGGGTTACCATCTCTTGTCTAGACATTTGCCAGTAGGCAGACGGCCTTAGTCCACCATGGGGCTGCTACACCAATAAAGAATGTACGAATGAATTAATGTAAATTCTGGGACTCGGCGTCACAGATTTCAGGTTCGAGTTCTAATCGAGACCTGATGACTAAAATATCGGTGGGTTCGGGTTCTATCGCAGCGGCGATGCTAGGATTGCTTGTAGTGGTTTGGAAATTTAAACCAAAGGCCCTAGTCTAACATGAGTGCAAAGATTTGGGACAAGCAAAGACAACATCTCCTGTTTCGGAATCTGCCAGTGGGGCTATGACCCAGCATGGACAGTAGTGCCAGGAAGTTAGTTAAATCTGTATTAAAATAATAGTATATTTTGTCAACAAAATTAATAAACTGATTTTAAAAATTAAAATACCAGAAATATTCAAAATATCTATATATCAAAAATTAGAAAAACATATTATTTTTCCCCAAACCAGTTTCGATGGTATTGAAAATAAAAATTGCCACAAACTTCGATGGAAAAAACCCCTCTATCCGCATAAAGATAGAAAGTGCTTCTCCTCACATATCCCGAGTAGGAAGGAGAAGTCGAGAAAAATGATACATGTTTTTTTAATTCTAATTTATATATAATTTTTAACTCTGGTGGACTATATGGAATTTTTAACTATATGGACTTGATGCCCCAGGTAGGAGTTCCGGTAATGCTATGGTTGTTTGTATTGGTCAGGAATCCACTTTAAATCGTGTATGAGGTATGATGTAGGGTTGACAACCCTACCCGTAAATAGACAACAGTTTCTTAGTAGTTTATTAGTATGTCAGTCGCAGATGGTCATGGTCCAACATGGACTGTAGTGCCAAAGTACAAAATTAAACCATTTTAAAATTAAAAAAAGCAAAAGAAACACTTTTGTTATTTCAAATTTAAATGCGATTTTAAAATTAAATTAGCAAAAGTGTAAAAAATATACATGTATCAAAATTAGAAAACACTTTTTATTTTCCTTCAAACCAGTTTTGACTGTATTAAAATAAAATACATCGCCACAGCTTCGTTGTAAAGAAAAAAAATCCTCTATCCGCATAAAGATAGAAAGTGCTTCTCCCCACATATCCCGAGCATGAAGGAGAAGCCGACTTATCAGTTTGTGAATTACAAAACTGCCATTTGAGGGTCTGAAATGAGAGGAGTGTTCTTCGAATTATGCTCACCCCTAGACTCACAACCTCGGGGGTGTTATTTTACGATCTCAGAAAAGAAGAAGACGATAACCACTTCGGCGAGAGATGAAATATCGGGAAGCATAAAAGCGCCAATGGCGCATTTTTTTTTGGGGGTGGAGGAGCATCAAAGAGGTGTGGCGGCAATTTGGGCGGAATGAATTTCTTCCGGCGCAATAAAAAGTAAAGCATTTTCAAATTTATTATGCGCTTCGGATAATACCCTGGACCCGCTTATTTACGGCAATACAATGGGTTTTATGGGACGCCGACATTTTGAGGGGGGGTGGAGGTTCGAATGCCCCGGACATAAATTTCGAATGCAAAAATACCAGGACAAGATGATTATTCCACTTTTATTTATTTATTTATTATTATTTTTTTTCTTTCAAAATCTTCTTTTGGAAGATTTGGCTTCAGGTTCTTTTCTGATGTCGAGGGCATGGAATTTTACGAGGTTGTTGAGTGGTCAGGTCCTTTTTTTTCTTTTTCTTCTGAGTTTCGTTCTAAGAATGAGGAATGCCATTTTTTAAGTGCCTCCTAATAGATAAGAGCATTCAGAACTTTTAAGGTATATAAAGAATGTTGGAACTGAATAGCCTTTTAATGCATCGGGTATTCTTCGAATGGCTATTAATCTGATATAAAATGGCGGCACCACTTGTGGCTTGGCTTCATAAAATGTTAGTTATGAGCGCGAAAGGACGGTGGCTCGATTCCTACTGTAATTGTGAAGATAGCGACAAATTCTGTAAAAATCCTACTTGGATTAGAGTGGACAATTGTCTAGCGTTATGGAATTGGGTACTACAGGTTTAAGCTCAATCCTGGCTGTGGCATAGATGTTTGTTTATCATTCGGCCTACACGTATTATTTTTCCCCCAAACAAGTTTCGATTGTATTAAAATAAAATACATCGCCACAACTTCGATAGAAAAAAAAATTTTTTATCCGTATAAAGATAGAAAGTGCTTCTCATCACATATCCCGATTACGAAGAAGAAGCCGACTATCAGTTTCCGAATTACAAAACTATCATTTGAGGGCTGAAATGACAGTTATTCTCCAATTTTTAAAATTTCGAATATTATCACTACAGATGATAGTAAAATAAAAACTTGTATTCAGCTTTTCAAAAAGATAGAACAAAATACTATGAGAAAATCTTATTTTTTTTTGCTAGTTACGTTTGAACTAGAAAGTATGATTCGAATATCACTGCTCTCATTTTAGGCCTCAAAGCTAGATTTTAAAAATTCAGTAACTGATAGTCGGCTTCTCCTTCATACTCTGGATATGCGGTGATAAGCACTTTCTGTCTTTATTTGTGTAAAGTGTTTTTCTCATCGAAGCTACGCCGATATATTTTTGTAATACAGTCGAAACTGGTTTAGAAGAATGATACATATTTTCTAATTCTTATGCATTGATAATTTTTTACTCTGGTTGGTTAAATTAAGATTACTCTGGTATGTTAAATTAAGTCCCGATGTTCGATTGACTAAAGTACGATGTTTCGGTTTCTAGTCCCGGAGGTGTCATGGTTGCTTGCCGTGGTTCGAAATCCACTTTAAACTGTATGTCCGGTTCTAATATGACTACTACTACATCACATCACTGTGCCTAGAACTCAGTTATACCTTTACATTTTGGGAATGATGGTGTTGAGGTCTGATTGAGCCCTATGACGCTCTACGGTAATATGAGACAAGCACGGCTTTAAGTGGATTCCGAACCTCTGCAAACATCCATGGCACAGCCGGGACTCGAACCCGAAACGTGTAGTACCGAACGCCAGTGCTCTAGCCACTCTGCCATCAGATCCCAGGGTCTAATATGACTGCAGACCTTATCCGCAGGGTTGACTACCCAATCCCGTAAAAGACCTACCCTAAAGACCTACCCTATCCTATTCCTTGTCCTATTTCGGAATCTACTACTCTCGCAAACGGCCACGGTCCAATATGGGCTTTACTGCCGAGTTCCCAGGATGGTTCTATATGTGCTTTAGTGCCAACAACACTCTGCAGATTGCCCAGCATGGATTATTAGTGGCAGAGAGTTTTTAGATAAATCTATATTAAATTAATAGTATATTTTATCTACAAAATTAATAAACTGATTTTAAAATTAAAATGACAGAAGGGAAAAAAACTTATTTATCAAAATTCACCGAAGAAGATATTTTAGTGAACACATATTATTTTTCCCCAAACAAGTTTCGACTGTATTAAAATAAAATACATCCACAGTACTTCGATGTAAAGAAAAAAACCCCTCTATCCGCATAAAGATAGAAAGTGCTTCTCCTCACATATCCTGAGCATGAAGGAGAAGCCGACTATCAGTTTCCGAATTACAAAACTGCCGTTTGAGGGCTGAAATGAGAGGAGTGTTCTTCGAATTATGCTCACCCCTCGACTCTCAACCTCGGGGGTGTTATTTTACGATCTTACAAAAGAAGAAGACGATAACCACTTCTGCGAGAGATGAAATATCGGGGCGCATAAAAGCGCCAATGGCGCATTTTTTTGCCGGGGGTGGAGGAGCGTCAAGAGGTGTGGCGGCAATTTGGGCGGAATGAATTTCTTCCGGCGCAATAAAAAGTAAAGCATTTTCGAATTTATTATGCGCTTCGGATAATACCCTGGACCCGCTTATTTACGGCAATACAATGGGTTTTATGGGACGCCGACATTTTGAGGGGGGGGGGTTGGAGGGTTCGAATGCCCCGGACATAAATTTCGAATGCGAATCCCGAGCCAAGATGATTATTCCACTTTTATTTATTCGTTTATTATTATTTTTTTTTTCAAAATCTTCTTTTTTTGGAAGGCTTGGTTTCAGATTCTTTTCTGATGTCGAGGACATGAAATTTTACGAGGTTGTTGGAGTGGTCAGGTCTTCTGCCTTTTTTTCGTTGTTTGAGTTTCGTTCTAAGAATGAGGAATGCCATTTTTAAGTGCCTCTGTAACAGATAAGAGCATTCAAAACTTTTAAGGCAGTGCAGAAATGTTAGAACTGAATAGCCTTTTAATGCATCGGGTATTCTGGGCTACGGATGGCTATTAATCTGATGTAAAATTGCGGCACCACTTGTGGCCTGGCTTTATGAAATTTTAGTTATGAGCGTGAAAAGACGATGGTTCGATTCCTACTATAATTGTGAAAACCGTCATAGATTCGAATGTGTTCAAAATTTTTACATTGGAAGTTAGACTATATGAACAGAGTGTTTTTCTATATGAACGAGAGGATGTTCTTATGTTCTTCTATGTCAGAGTGTTCTTCTATGATTGTGAAAACCGTCAAGGATTTGGATTTGTTGCTTGGTTTGGTTTGTTACTCCACGGTCATTTTCTGCACACTTCAGGCTAATTAAGCTGGGACCTACAGTTTAAAGTGTATTCCGAACCACTCACAAACGTCCATGTCGCATCCAAGATTTGAAATGAAATACGTGGTATCAAATGCCAAAGCACAAGACAGTTCGCTGTTGTTTCGGAATCTACCACTCCGTAGACTGGCGAGTACTCTATGGACAGTAGTGCCAGAGAGTTGTTAGTTAAATCAATATTAAATTAATAGTATATTTATCTACAAAAATTAATAAACCGATTTTAAAATTAAATACAAGAAGTGTAAGAAAGCACGTATTATTTTTGCCCGAACCAATTTCGACTGTATTAAAATAAAATACGTCGCCACATCTTTAATGGAAAAAAAAAAAAAACCTCTATCCGCATAAAGATAGAGAGTGTTTCTTCTCACATATCCGGAGTACGAAGGAGAAGCCGACTATCAGTTTCCGAATTACGAAATTGCCATTTGAGGGTTTGAAATGAGAGGAGTGTTCTTCGAATTACTCTCACCCCTCGACTCCCAACCTCGGGGGTGTTGTTTTACGATCTTACAAAAAGAAGAGGACGATAACCACTTCTACGAGAGATGAAATATCGGGACGCATAAAAGCGCCAATGGCGCATTTTTTTTCGGCGCAGGAGGAGCGTCAAAGAGGTGTGGCGGCAATTTGGGCGGAATGAATTTCTTCTGGCGCAATAAAAGTAAAGCATTTTCAAATTTATTACGCGCTCCTGGATAATGCCCTGGACCCGCTTATTTACGGCAATACAATGGGTTTTATGGGACGCCGACATTTTGACGGGGGAGGGGGAAGGGGGCACGAATGCCCCGGACATAAATTTCGAATGCGAATCCTGGGCCAAGATTATTATTCCACTTTTATTTATTTATTTATTATTATTTTTTTCAAAATCTTCTTTCTGGAAGGCTTGGCTTCAGATTCTTTTCTGATGTCAAGGAGATGAAATTTCACGAGGTTGTTGAGTGGTCAGGTCCTTTTTTTCGTCTGAATTTCTTTCCAAGAATGAGGAATGCCATTTTTTAAGTGCCTCCGTAACAGATAAGAGAATTCAGAACGTTTAAGACATATAAAGAATGTTAGAACTGAATAGCATTTTAATGTACCAGGTATTCTGGGCTTCATATGGCTATTAATCTGATATAAAATTGCACCACCACTTGTGGCCTGGCTTTATAAAATGTTAATTGTGGGTGCGAAAGGACTATATCTCGATTCCTACCTAATCGTGAAAACCGTCATTGATTCGAACTTGTTGCAGAATTTTACACTGAAAGTTAAATAGTATGGGTTTCTGTGTACAATATGAAAATAGTGCAACAATTGAAAGAAATTATGATTCTTCTTGGGATTTGGGTTAGTACAGCCTCATCTTAAACGCATGTCATAAAAAGCGTCTAAAATAGGTACCCAGTGTCGGGGGGTGCAACCGGATGGGGTAAATTCAAATTTTTCCCTTTGGATGCCCCATACTTTTGGGCCTCAAGGACAAAAAAGCTGCATTTTTAACCCCTTTTCTTGACCGCAGGTTCATGGTCTTGGTCTAGATGTTGCTGTCGACCAAGTTGTAAACAACAACAACAACAATATGTATAAATTGTCTTATATTGATAATTATGCTGCCTGGTAGATCTTTTCTTTCTCTTCCTTTTTCTCTTGCCTTTTTTTTTTTTTGCCTGCCTTTTTCTGGGTTTCTTCAAACAACACGCACATGAGAGGGTAATACCCATAAAGTTTTCCCAGGAGGGCGATGTAATCTCCCATAGGTGTGCTGTTCGTAACGTACATATTGAATACGAAGTTCACCGATGTTCAGTATGAAAAATATTTATTTATAATTTTATTTTTTTAATTTCTATTTACTACTAACGTTTCTACATATTAAACAACTTACAGTATTTAGTTTGTTCATCAAATATTTTATTTTTAAAATGAACCCCGTGTCGATTTGGTTAAGGGGCCTATTCTTATTCTAAACATCCTATTCATATGCTAATAAACATCCTATTCATATGCTAATAAACATCCTATTCATATGCTAATAAACATCCTATTCATATGCTAGAAAACATCCTATTCATATGCTAGTAAGCATCCTTTACATATTCTATTCATATGCTAATAAACATCCTATACATATCCTATTATTATGCTAAAGATACTATTTGTATGCTTTACTTTTGTTATTACTTCAAATGTAAAACTCTTACGAATGTTAAAGACGAATAGGAGATTTTGCATTAGTTAATTGCACGATAGAAGACTATTAGTGGAATTGCGAATTTTATTTACAGGAAAGTTCAATTAAATATGTAAATAGAATGGAAGCTTATTTAATTATATGCTATGATTAAAAATTTTTATTCATCAATTTACAATAATAAATTTTTAATTTAAAATGTAAAATTTCTTGTTAATACATGATTGTTTAGTAAAAGAACTCTAAATCTCGGGTTTTTTGTTCGCCGTTTTTTATGCATGTGGAAGCACAACCGATAAAAAAAAGAATCTGAAACAAGCGCAGAGTACCCTCTTTGAGGAGGTTAATGGCTGTAAGAATCGACTTTTTAGAGGTTTAAGGCGAGGAATTCCCCACTCAAACTGCTTCTTGGAAGGCGTTTCCGCAGTACCTAACAGCACCCCAGTGCTATCTTTTGCTCTTAAAAAAATCGTTTGGCATGCTGGGGATGGAGTGGGGTGTGCTCTCCAGAACGAATATCTAATGCGATATTATCCAGCGAAGCATCCACCGTAGATAACAGGCGACTGTGTTCCAAAACTTTTCTATGGGGGTTGGGAGGGACCTAACAAAGTGTCCGAAGAAAACGACTGCCGCTTCTTCTTCAGGAGGGTGGAATTTGAGGGGAGTGTTTTATCTTACTTTTCGCTACCTTCATGCAAAGTACCTGGATCGTCTCGAGGGAAAAGGGGTGGCTTCCACCCTTGCATCACTCTAAGAGAGAGTGAGGGTGGAAGAGGGGTTGAGATAAAGACCGAGGGATATAAATAAATAAAAAAACGACAGACGATTTTTCTTTCTTTATACTTGGGGTTGCCTTAAACGGAGAGATAAAAGTTTCGTTCGATATTGGAAGCCAGCGCCAGTGTAGGGGAGGATAAAGGTCTCTGGAAGGAGTATTTGAGCGATTCACCTGTACTGAACGGTTCTTTAAAATCCCGCTCATTTTCGAATAAAAGATATCGTGGAAAAAGGAGAAGTACTCTTTCGATGAAAGTGAAAAAAAGTAACGAAGAAAAGAACTGCTTTTGTCAAAAAGCTTGTACTGATAAGTACTGTATTCTGACTAAAAAGGCTGTACTGAATAATAAATTCTTTAACAGATTTGTAATAAATTTATTAAAAGGCATTTTAAATCTTTAAGTTGAAAGATTCATTCTTTTAAACGAAAAATATGCATTCAAATGATGCATTTTCAAATTTTTAAATATGCATTCAAATGATGGCGGCTCTATTGTTGCGAAATCTTCACCCATGATAATGCCATGAATCTTTATTTATTGTAAGACGATCAACATTCAAATCACATAAGTGTTCACCCACTGAAAAATTAGTAGACTTGGTGGTGAATTTGAAGAAATTTACCGCATTGACAACGAAATTGTATAATTTCAGGTTAAAAAGTGCCCTCTTTGAGGAGGTTAATGGCTGTAAGAATCGACTTTTTTTGAGTTTTAAGGCGAGAAATTCTCCACGCCAAACTTCATCTGAAAGGCGTTGCCGCAGTACCTAACAGCACCCCAGTGCTATCTTTTGCTCTTAAAAAAAATCATTTGGCATGCTGGGGTGGAGTGTGGGTGCTCTCTAGAACGAAAATCTAATGCGATATTATCCAGCGAAGCATCCACCGTAGATAACGTGGGGACTGTGTTCCAAAACTTTTCTATGGGGGTTGGGGTGACTTAACAAAGGGTCGGAAGAAAACGACTGCCACTTATTCTTCAGAGGGGTGGAATTTGAGGAGTGTGTTTTATCTTACTCTTTGGTACCTTCATGCAAAGTACCTGGATCATCTGGAGGGAAAAGGATGGCTTCCACCCTTGCGTTACTCTGAGAGAGAGTGAGGGGAGAGGAGGAGGGTTGAGATAAAGAAGGAGGGATATAAATAAATAAAAAAAAAACGACAGACGATTTTTCTTTCTTTATACTTGGGTTTGCCTTAAACGGAGGGATAAAAGTTTCGTTCGATATTGGAAGCCAGCGCCACTGTAGGGGGAGGATAAAGGTTTTTGGAAGGAGTATTTGAGCGATTCACCTGTACTGAACGGTTCTTTAAAATCCCGCTCATTTTCGAATAAAAGATATCGTGGAAAAAGGAGAAGTACTCTTTCGATGAAAGTGAAAAAAGTAACGAAGAAAAGAACTGCTTTTGTCAAAAAGCTTGTACTGATAAGTACTGTATTCTAACTAAAAGGGCTGCAGTGAATAATAAATACTTTAACAGATATGTAATAAATTTAATAAAAAGGTATTTTTAAATCTTTAAGTTGAAAGATTCATTCTTTTAAACAACGAATTAAATATGCATTCAAATGATGATGGCTCTATTGTTGCGAAATCTTCACCCATGATAATGCCATGAATCTTTATTTATTGTAAGACGATCAACATTCAAATCACATAAGTGTTCACCCATTGAAAAACTAGTAGACTTGGTGGTGAATGTGAAGAAATTTAGCGCATTGACAACGAAATTGTATAATTTTAGTTTTAAAGCGTTTGAAATATGTCAAATATATACAAAAATGCCCCCCTCTGAAATTTCACCAGAAAGGAATTAATTCGTATAACGCTCTGAAAGATAAGTTTTCTGAGCCAAAAAGTAAGTTTTCTGAGCCATAGCGAGAACTGCCGCTTTACATTTTGAGGTGTTCGCTGTTATCAAAAACAATTGTGTCGCCCTATTCAGATTATATATATGTTGATTGTTCTTATAGTAAACATCCTATTTATATCATATACTTATGTTAAAACAAATTTATATTTATATTTATATGCTAGTAAATATCCTATTCATATCCTATTCTTATGCTAAACACTCTTTTCATATGCTTCAATTTTATTACTACTTCAAATGTAAAATTTCTTACGAATTTTAAAAAGATGAATAGCAGATTTTAAGTTAATTAATAGCACGATAGAAGAAATGCTCTATGTGTGGAATTGAGAATTTTTTTATAGGAAAAATTCAATTAAATAAATATGTAAAAAAAAGGAAGCTCATTTAATTAATGCTATGTTTAAATTATTGTTTAAAATGTAAAATTTTTATTAATACGAGATTGTTATTTTAGTAAAAAAAACAAATCTAAATTGCGTTTTTTTTTCTCGTTTCTATGCACCTGGAAACACAAACGATAAAAAAAAAATCTAAAACAAGTGCAGAGAGGTTAAAGCGTGCCCTCTTTGAGGAGGTTAATGGCTGTAAGAATCGACTTTTCGAGGTTTAAGGCGAGGAATTCTCCACTCACACTGCTTCTGGAAGGCGTTTCCGCAGTGCCTAACAGCCCCCAGTGCTATCTTTTGCTCTTAAAAAAATCGTTTGGCATGCTGGGGAGGAGTGGGGTGTGCTCTCTAGAACGAAAATCTAATGCGATATTATCCAGCGAAGCATCCACCGTAGATAACGGGGGACTGTGTTCCAAAACTTTTCTATGGAGGTTGGGGGACTTAACAAAGTGTCCGAAGAAAACGACTGCCACTTCTTCTTCAGGGGGTGGAATTTGTGGGGTGTGTTTTATCTTACTTTTCGCTACCATCTTGCAAAGTGCCTGGATCGTCTGGAGGGAAAAAGGGTGGCTTCCACCCTTGCATCACCCTAAGAGAGAGTGAGGGTGGAGGAGGGGTTGAGATAAAGACGGAGGGATATAAATAAATAAAAAAGGCAGACGATTTTTCTTTCTTTATACTTTGTTACCTTAAACGGAGGGATAAATGTTTCGTTCGATATTGGAAGCCAGCGCCAGTGTAGGGGAGGAAAATGGTTTTTGGAAGGAGTATTTGAGCGATTCACCTGTACTGAACGGTTCTTTAAAATTCCGCTCATTTTCGAATAATAGATATCGCGAAAAAAAGGAAAAGTATTCGTTCGATGAAAGCGAGAAAATCAAGGAAGAGAAGAACTGCTTTTGTCCAAAAGCTTGTACTGATAAGTACTATATTTTAACTAAAAAGGCTGTAACTGAATAATAAATACTTTAACAGATATGTAATAAATTTATTAAAAGGCATTTTAAATCTTTAAGTTGAAAGATTCATTCTTTTAAACGACGAATTAAATATGCATTCAAATGATGATGGCTCTATTGTTGCGAAATCTTCACCCATGATAATGCCATCATCTTTTTTGTAAGACGATCAGCATTCAAATAACATAAGTGTTCATCCATTGAAAAACTAGTAGACTTGGTGGTGAATGTGAAGAAATTTAGCGCATCGACAAAAGATTGTATAATTTTAGTTTTCAACCTTTTTAATATGTTAAATATATACAAAAAGTTCCTCTGAAATTTCCCAGAAAAGAATTAATTCATATAACGCTCTGAAAGAGAAGTAAAAGTTAATTTTTCTGAGCCAAAATGTAACTGTGCCGACCCATTGGCGGTTTGATAATTTTTTGAGGTGACAAACAGCGAGAACTCCCGCTTTATATTTTGATTATACGATTTGTACAAAACAAAGATCGCCCAATTGAAATCCTATTCATACAATATTGATTGCTGTTATAAAACAATTCATCCTTTTTTACTTAAAATTCCTATTCATATGCTAGTAAATATCCTATTTTTATGTTAAACATACTATTGATATCCTATTCTTATGTTAAAACATCCTATTCATATTCATATGCTAGTAAACATCTTATTCATATGCTTTGAAACATCCTATTCATATCCGATTCTGTTGCTAAACATTCCTATTCATAAGCTGGTAAACATCCTATTCAAATCCTATTCTTATGCTAAATGTCCTATTCACATGGTTTACTTTATTACTACTTAAATGTAAAACTGTTTATAAATTTTAAAGTTAAATAGCAGATTTTGCTTAGTTAATTGCACGATAGAAGAATTGCACCATTAGTGGAATTGAGAAATTTTTTACAGGAAAAGTTCAATTAAATATGTAAATAGAATGAAAGCTTATTTAATTATTGCTATGATTAAATGATTAGTGTAAAATGTAAAATTTTTGTAAATACAGGATTGTTATTTTAGTGAGGAAAAAAAAAATCGAAATCAAGGTTTTTTTTGTTTCGCCGTTTTTATGCATATGGAAACACAACAGATAAAAAAAACAAAGAGAATCTGAAACAAGTGCAGAGAGGTTAAAGAGTGCCATCTTTGAG
The DNA here is from genome assembly GCA_021605095.1 of Caerostris extrusa. Classification (NCBI taxonomy): domain Eukaryota; kingdom Metazoa; phylum Arthropoda; class Arachnida; order Araneae; family Araneidae; genus Caerostris; species Caerostris extrusa. The sequence goes on along the minus strand of BPLR01009527.1, from coordinate 63,670 downwards.
GAGGTTAATATCTGTAAGAATCGACTTTTTCGAGGTTTAAGGCGAGGAATTCTCCATTCAAACTGCTTCTGGAAGGCGTTTCCGCACTACCTAACAACAACCCAATGCTATCTTTTGCTCTTAAAAAATCGTTTGGCAAGCTGGGGATGAGTGGGGTGTGATCTCTAGAACGAAAATCTAATGCGATATTATCCAGCGAAGCATCCACCGTAGATAACGTGAGGACACTGTGTTCCAAAACTTTTCTGTGGGGGTTGGGGGACTTAACAAAGTGTCCGAAGAAAAAGACTGTCACTTATTCAGGGGGTGGAATTTGAGGAGTGTGTTTTATCTTACTTTTCGCTACCTTCATGCAAAGTACCTGGATCGTCTGGAGGGAAAAGGGTGGCTTCCACCCTTGCATCATTCAAAGTGAGAGTGAGGGGGGGAGGAAGGGTTGAGATAAAGACGGAGGGATATAAATAAATAAAAAAAGGCAGACGATTTTTCTTTCTTTATAGTTGGGTTGCCTTAAAAGGAGATATAAAAGTTTCGTTCGATATTGGAAGCCAGTGGCAGTGTAGGAGAGGATAAAGGTTTTGGAAGGAGTATTTGAGCGATTCACCTGTACTGAACGGTTCTTTAAAATCCCGCTCATTTTCGAATAATAGATATCGCGAAAAAGGAGAAGTACTCGTTCAATGAAAGCGAGAAAAGCAACGAAGAGAAGAACCTCTTTTGTCAAAAAGCTTGTACTGATAAGTACTGTATTCCAACTAAAAGGCTGTATTGAATAATAAATACTTTAAAAGATATGTAATAAATTTATTAAAAGGCATTTTAGATCTTTAAGTTTTAAAATGCCTTTTATTTTTGGATGTTATTTTAAACGTCGAATTAAATATGCATTCAAATGATGATGGCTCTATTGTTGCAAAATATCCACCCAGGATAATGCTCCTTATTTGGCATGTAAGAGGATCAGCATTCAAATCACACAGGTGGGCCTCCATTGGAAAGCGAGTAGACGGTAGTGAACGTAAGGAATTTAGCGCATCGATGCTGGGACTGCACATCACCGTAAAATGTTAGTTTTTAAGCGTTTTTAAACGAGTTATACAGAGGCAAAAGAGTTGCTTCTGAAATTTACCCAAAAAATATTAATTCATTTAACGCTCTTAAATAGAAATAAAAAAGGCAGCGGTTTTTTGAGCCATAAGTAATCTTGTCAACCCATTGGCTTCATGGAAATGACTCCTTTGTGAGAACTCTCGCTTTCTATTCTGAGATGTAAGCGGTCGTGCCTATCTTAGTCAAAAACAATGATGCCATCCTACTGAAACACATAAAAATGATTAATTTACGAGAACTCTCGCTTTTCGTTTTGAGGTGTAGGCAGTAGTGCATTTCTTTGGTAAAAAATAATAGTGACGCCCAACTGAGATATTTCAGATATTCAGATTTCCATTGGGAGGCATATAGCAGTGGTTTTCTAGGCCAAAAGTAATTGTGTCGACATACTGGCGTTCATGGGAATGACTCCACGGCGAGAATTCCCGCTTTCTATTTTGAAGTGTAAACGGTCGGGCTTTTCTTTGTCAAAAACAATTTGTGCCACCCTACTGATATACATGGAAATAACTCCTTGGATAAATCCAGTTTTTATTCTAAGATATAAACAGCAGCGGTTTTCTAGGCCAAAAATTAAATGTGTTGACTCTCTGAGGTTTCCGGAAAAGACACCATAGCGAGAACTCCCGCTTTCTATTCTGAGGTGTAAGCGGTGCTTTTCTTGGTCAAAAACAATTATGTCACCCTATTGAAATACATAGAAATGACTGCATAGCAAGAACTCATGCTTTCTATTTTGAAGTGTAAACGGCCGGGCTTTTCTTGGTCAAAAACAACTGCGTCATCCTACTAAGATACATGGAGATGACACCTTGCCGAGAACTCCCGCTTTCTATTTTGAGGCAAGTCCAATGGAATGAACCCGACCCGCCCGAAGGCATACGGAAAGCTATTTTGAGATAATTTCAATGAGTTACAAGGCGACCTGCCCGAAAGCTCTCGCAAACTGACGATTGGCGCTGCCACAGCAACCCCAACCCATCGACCAAAAGAACCCGGCCCAAACGGCGTGCACCCATGCCGGCCGAGCAAAGCGGTGCTAGACTGCCCCCACAGGACCGACCAAACAATTTATTAAAAATCCAATACAAAAACATACAAAAGTTACAAGGAATACAGCAATTACATGTTACAGAAAAGGTACAGGTACAATTACAAGTTATATACAGAAGAAGTAAAAATCACCAAGAAAAGAACCAATAATACAAAGATACAAGATAATAAAATGCAGACCCAACACAATAAAATACAAAAACAAAAACAGAGATCTCATTTTACAAAACACAACTGTTACCTAAAACAAAAGCAGTTTTCTAGTCCAAAAGTAATTGTGAAAACTCCCGCTTTCTATTTTGAAGTGCAAACGGTCATGCTTTTCTTGGTCAAAAACAATTGTTTCACGCCACTAATATAAATAGAAGTGACTCTATGGTGAAAAATCCCTATTTAGTCAACTGTTATCTTTTTCCAAAAGAATTATGACGTCCCACTGAGATATGGGGAAATAATTACATGGTGGAAATCCCGCTTTGTAAGTGCCGAAACAAGCGCTTTTCTGATTCAAAAGCAAATTCGGAAATTCATTGGGAATTCACTAACGTTCCTGAAAATGGTTCCTTGACGGGTATTCCCTCTTTCCATTCTGATATATAAGCGGCCACCCCTAGTACTGTAATGACGGTAGATGTTTGCCCATCTATGTGTTCCTTTAGGATAGGTGGACGTGATTTATTTCATTACTACTCTATGATTTATATGCAAAGTTGTACACGAAAATCTTTTAAGTATTCGTGTAAGTTTGTTGCAACTTACACGAATTCTAGTAAGCAACTTTGATGGATCCATTTTACGCATAACTACCACAGTAAAACACGGGCTGGCAGAAAGGTAAATTGCAGATAGTAAATTACAAATGGATGATTACCATAAGTGCAGATTAGAATCAGGTTATGATAGCATTAAGTCATGCTTTTATTGCACAAATATTTTGATATTTATAAACAAAACCGTATGTATGACATAGATAATTTTCAAAGCAATTCAGAAGGATGTATCCCAAAAGTACAACATCCGTAGAAACATTAATATCTACACAAAGAAAACTTCATTATCTAATTTTTAATACCAAATAACTTGTAAAAACTTGGGTAAAAAAAAACATAATTGAGTCATAAATATTAACGAGTATTTTGAACAACTCAAATCTCAGGTTTTTTACATCATCTAATCGCTCTTCTATTCATATTCCATTCCGATCTGAGCACGATTTACAACAATAAATTACAGATTCAGGATGCCAGCTACTAGGAAAAAAATCACATTAAATCGGAAATTGAACTAAATTCGAATCAAAAAACAAAATGGTGCCTGGCGTGTTTTTTTTCGTATTCATCATTAGCAAGCAATTTACTTTAAAATATTAAGATTAGATGTATTAGTTCTCCAAAGTACGAGAAATGTAGATTCAGTAACAGTGTGGTGGAATTGTCAGTACTCATTAGAATAATAAAGGGTTCGAGTCTTAAATAATTTGGCCATTTTGCGTGGCAATCATTCATTAACCGAATTCGGTAGAAAGGTAACATGGAAAGGATAACAGTATGCAAGGTATCGTGTTCCCTTATTGATTTCGCCTTCAGCAACAATTAAATTTGAAATAAGGTTGTAGTCACATACTTACAGTCTGTAGGGGTAATTTTTTCATTTTTTTTTTCACACACACATAAAAAAAAAAAAAGGATATTTATGGAAATTCTGCCTACTTTTCTGTTGAAATACAACAGAAAAATTGTGGAAAATATATATATTTAACCACCAACATGGTCACCATATTTTCACAGCCATGTTCCCATTAGCGTTTCGATGCCTTTAAAATAACATTTTGGCAACCACATTTAGCTTTCCTCGAGCAAAAATTTGGTGAAATTCCTGCAATTCTAAAATATTTGATGAATAATACAATCTTAAATGCCAGAGTTGAAAGATGAATGGAAATCCATTGCGGAAAAATTAACAAAATCTGATTTCTGCTTACTTAAAATACTTAAACTATGATAATCAGTGCAATGTTCTTTCTTTTTAGAGTTGCTATTTTCTAACATGTAGTAATATGGTTTGGTGAATATATTTGCAATCAAGATGACTATATTTGTAAAGGTTTGATAATTAAGTTGAATATATTTGCATACGTTTGGTAATTCAGATGAATATATTTGTAAAGGTTTGATAATTAAGTTGAATATATTTGCATACGTTTGGTAATTCAGATGAATATATTTGTAAAGGTTTGATAATTAAGTTGAATATATTTGCATACGTTTGGTAATTCAGATGAATATATTTGTAAAGGTTTGATAATTCAGATGGACATATATTTTGTAAAGGTTTGATAATTAAGTTGAATATATTTGCATACGTTTGGTAATTCAGATGAATATATTTGAATATAGGTTTGATAATTCAGATGGATATATATTTGTAAAGGTTTGATTGATAATTAAGTTGAATATATTTGCATACGTTTGGTAATTCAGATGAATATATTTGCATAGGTTTGATAATTCAGATGGATATATATTTGTAAAGGTTTGATAATTAAGACTAGCATCGTTTGATAAAGGTTTTGTAATCAGGATTAATAAATCAAAATTTTAACGGAAGATTTATCCATTTGTTCAATGGATATATATTTTGAAATACAACTAAAAACATTGCATTTGTTTAATCTTTAACATAGGTACCACTTTTAGAAACATTTTACCATTAGCTTTTCGATGTCTTTAATACAAATAAGACATTTAGGCAACCCCATTGCATTTGTTATCGGTTCTTTTTAGAAACGAGCAAAAACTTTCTTGATTTTCTTAAAATTTGCTGTGATTCTAAAATATGTGATGAAGGATACAATATTAAATGCCAAATTCCATAGTTGAAAAGATTAATCGAAAACCATTGTGGAAAAATCAACAAAAAATCTGATTTTGGCTCACTTAAAATATGATGTTTCCTATCCCACTTGGTCGACAGTAACATCTAGACTAAGTCCATGAACCTGTGAGAAAAACTGACGAATCATGATAAAGGGTAAATAATGCAGCTTCTTTTTGTGCCTGACTTGACGACATAAAGACAAAGGGAACCAAATGGAGAATTATGACTTTACACCACCTTATTATATTCCAGAGCACTGGGTACCCATTTTAGTCGTTTTATATGGGTCATATGGTATTATTTATCGTCATGTATGTACAGTGGGGATATTCTAAAACGAACCTACACGGAGCACTTAAAATATTTCAACTGCAATAACCAGTACAAAGTTCTTTCATTTTAGAGTTTCTATATCATAGTAATATTGTTTGGTAATCAGGATTAATATATCATATTTTAAAAGGAAGATCCATCCATTTATCTAATTCACATATAAACTAGCACGTTACGAATGAGCGAGAAAAAAATGATACTGAAACTAACAACTTAAAAATGAAAAAAAAAAAATAATAAAAAAAATTAAAAAAACCAACGGGACAATGAAAATAACACCTTAAAAATGATTACAAGACTAGATGATTACTAGAATAGATAATTACTTCTTATTATTAGACAGAAAGGCACTCTAAAGCTAAATATCTCAAACGATGTTGGATTAAATAAAATTAAAACTCACACGTATAGGCTGGCAAGATTGTAGTAGGCCTTGGCGTAGTAGGGATTGATAGCAATGGCCTTTCGGAAATGCTCCTCTCCATCTTCAAGTAGGGTTCCGAGGTTGTTGTGGGCTGTGTAGTAATTGGGCCACAATCTGCAAGAAACAAAGTACGTTCATCATATAAAAACAATGAAATGAAATATCGTACGAAAAATAATCTTCAAATTCATCATTTGAGTATATGACATTTAAAGCATTAATACGCATTCTAATTTTGTTGCCACACAAACAAAAGTTATGCTTGGGAGAAAAATTACGCAATCCAACTCGCCAACTCATTAGTTCCCCGAAATTGGAGCAATACAATAATTTATGCTATTAGATAAGTATTGGATGTTAGCATTGCGATAAACTCGTTATTGGAGTGGCAAGGACAGTTTGTCTCACGTTAAAAGTAATGAAATAATCCCGTCTGATAAAGGACTCAAAAATGCATTCTTTTTTATGATACTAATATCGGGGGCCTGATGGCCGAATGGCTAGCGCTCTGGCGTTCGGTACCACAGGTATCGGGTTCGAATCCCGGCTTTGCCATGGGTGTTTGTAGTGGTTCGGAATCCACTTTAAGCCGTAGGTCCTGGTCCTAATAGGATCGTAGAGCGCTGCGGGGGCATTGTTACTCCGCGTCCGTGGCTTACCATCAAGTTACACGCGCCCACTGAATAATGCAAAGTGAGTAACATCGGTGCAGCCCTTATGGCGAAAGATCGTGGTCTATTTTCCCGCTACATTAAGAAAAAAAAAATGATACTAATATCTGACGTTGTCTGTCGCAGGATTTATTTCATACACAGTCAGGTTTCTGATTGGCTGGCTTTCGATGATGCCAGATTTTAATATTCGGTGCAAACTCACATTAAATGTATGTATGTAATGTAATGCATTAAATGTATATGTATTAAATGTATGTAGTTATTGTAATGTGGTCTATTAGAGAGTAATATTCACAGTATATTTTATATCATGGATTTTGTACAGGTCAGGCTTAGTCTACTAAAAAAAAAAATTACTAGGTTCAATTTTTTTTTTGATAACCACTGAGAAGCTTAAACATATTTTGGGTTTAATTGTAGGAACCCTCACTCATATGTTGATAATTTTTGTATTATTTTTCTAGAAACTACAAAATAATGCTTTCCTCATAGTGGTTGCAGTTTGTACTGATTATGTTGATTGATATGCTGATTAAGTTGATTGATTAGTTGATTGTTGTGTTGTTAATATGTAGTTAATTAAGTTGATTGCTATGTTGTTGACATGTAGTTAATTAAGTTTATTGATTATGTTGATTGTTATGTTGTTAATATGCAGTTAAGTTAATTGATTATGTTGTTAATATGTATTCAAGTTGATCGATTATGTTGCTATATTTGATTATGTTGAGTGCATTAAATATTAGTGCCCTAACAATTTCATTTCAATATTTTTCAGATTAATAATTTTTAAACAAGACTTCAAAAATCAAAAGAAAAACAGAAAGGTTTGTCTTCAGTTCTCATTTAAACCTATAAGAACAAGTAAAAAGTCCTTGAATCACATTTAGTCTTTTGGTTTACGTCAATGGAAAAAAAATATTTCTCGAATTGCTTTTCTTCAACCTGCCCACCTTTCAAACTTTGCATTTCGAAACGAGCGGATCAGTTCCCTAAAACATTAACTTTTAATATATTGCGTCTCCTCATAGGGACATTTACGATTCGAACATCTTAAAAGTAATCTCTTACCTCCAACTCCCATCCTGGACCAAAAAGTAAAAAGGAGTGAGAAATTATTAAAAAAAAAAAAAAAACAGCTTGGACAGGTGTGAGAATTGTTTTATGTTATTAATATGCAGTTAAGCTGATTGATTATGTTGTTAATATGTAGTTACGTTGATTGATTATGTTGATTGTCCTGTTGTTAATATGTAGTTTTGCTTGTTATTCTGTTAATATGTAGTTAAGTTGATTGATTTGTTCTTATGGTCTTGTTATGTTTGATTATATTGATTGTTATGTTGTTATGTTGATTGATTATGTTCTTGTTATGTTTGATTACGTTGATTGTTATGTTGTTAAATTGATTTATTATATTCTTGTTATGTTTTATTATGCTGATTGTGTTTAATTATGTTGATTGATTATGTTGATGGATCATGTTCATTATAATGCTAATTGATTATAATTTTGATTGATTATATTGATTATAGTGTTGATTGTATTAAATGATAATACCTCTTACTAACAATTTCATTTTAATAATTTTTAAACAAGATTTCAAAAAATCAAAGAAGAAAAGTAAAATTTGCATGTAATTCTCATTTTAAGCTATAAGTCATTGATTCACATTTAAATTTTGGTAGACGCAATCTAAAACATAACTGGAGAAAATATTCCACGAATTGCCTTTTCTCAATCCAAACCTTTAAAACTTTGCATTACGGGAACGGGGTCCCGTGCATCAACACATTAACTTTTAATATATAGCGTCTTCTCATGGTGACATTTACGATTGGAACATCTTAAAAGCTCTTACATCCAACTCCCATCCTGGACCAAGAAGTAAAAAGGAGTGAGAAATTATTAAAGAAAAAAGCGCGGACAGGTGTGAGGAAAAAGTTTGGCAATTCCCAACAGCAATGCCCTAATTTCCATAAAAATCCAATCAAGTCGAAATGCGGGCATCAAGATAAAAAGGCGGGTAAAGGAACGACATTTACGACTTTTAACGCGCAAGTTAACAGCGGCAGATGGACATAACTTTTCCAGTGCTGGACACCGCCTGACAAACGACATTTTGGGGGTAATTTTTATGCCCAGTGCCCCTTTTTTACAACCCTACGGTGCTTGGATCGGCTAATTAGTTTTTATGTAGTGTCGTATTTTTATAACCGCTAAGCGCGCGCCGATGGTTTTTATTCATTTAACTTTGACTTCGCGATGGCCCACATTAAAATGCGGCTTCTGCTTCCGTTGCATTGCCTAAAAGGTTCGTCGCAATATTTTGTGCTTGAAATGTTTTGGTTCTTGTAATGCATGTGCATAACTAAAACTAGTTGATTTGTTATCTTTTTTTCTGTAATTTAACTAAAAACATATAAATGTGAAGGAAAAACGTTAACGAATGATATAAACGTTATCGTAAACATAACGATATAGATGTTAATGTAAACATTAAAAAATAATCGTTAAAGTACATGTTAAAACGATATAAACTTTATCAACATTAAAGAAATAAACGTTAAAGTACATGTTAAAACGATATACACTGTATTGAGAACATTAAAACAAACTTTAAAACGATATAAACTTAATGTAAACATAATGACATGATGTTAACGTGAGAGTTAAAACTATAGAAGCGTTACCGTATGTTTTAATTCTTGTAATATTTGTGCATAACTAAAAGTAGTTGATTTATTACCTTTTTTTCTGTAATTTAACTAAAAACATAGGAATGTGAAGGAAAAAAGATCATATTTAACGAAAGAGTTAAAACCACATAAACGTTAACGTAAAAAATATAAATGTTAAAGTACACGTTAAACAATATAAACGCTAACGTAAACATTACAACACAAATGTTAATATAAACCTTAAAACATAAAAAGTTAAAGCAAACGCTAAACAATAAAGTTAAAACAATATAAATGTTAAAATACTCATTAAAACAATATAAACATTAACGCGAACATTAAAACACAAGCGTTAATGTAAACATTAAAACATGAACTTTAACGTAAACATAACAATATAAAGTTAAAGTAAACGTTAAAACGATATAAATGTTAAAATAAACATAAAGTTGTCATTTTAATAAGCGTTATAAATGTTAACGTAAACATTATCATAAGCATAATATATAATTTTAACGTAAGCGTTATCGTAAGGTAACGATATAATGCTAAAGTGAGAGTTAAAACAATAAAAGGTTTAACGCAAATCGATATAATGATATTACGTTACAGTAGACATCATAAAGATATAAACAATAACGTGAACATTAAACATAAATATTAAAGTTAATTGTTAAACAATATAAACTTTAACGTCAACACTAAAACATAAACATTAAAGTAAACTTTAAGACGATATAAACCTTTAACGTAAACGTAACGATTTAAAGTTAACGTAAACGTTATCACAAACATAACGATATAATGATAACGAAAGCGTTATCGTAAACATAACGACATAATAGAGTTTTTGCATACCGTACTTTAATAATATGGTATTTTTTCTCCCTAGCTAGCATGCTCATAGGAAACATTATTACAGATACTCATGCGCAATTTCCTATGAGCATGCGCGCTGGGAGAAAAAAAAATACCGTATTTTTAAAGTACGGTATGCAAAAATTTGCTAATGTTAACGTGAGTAAAACGATATGAACGTTAACGTAAATATAGTGATATAATGCTAACGTACATGTTAAAACGATATAAGCTTTATCGTAAATATAACGATATAAAATTAATGTAAACATTCTAAAGATATAAATGATAGCGTAAACATTAAAGTAAACTGTAAAACGATATAAATGTTAACGTAAAAAAATCGTTATAATGTTGACGTAAACATTAAAACGATAGAAATGTTGAAACGTATTAAAATATTTTATACCTTTCAAATATTAACGGTGTCAAATATAATTAACCGTATAAGCCGTAAATGCCGAAACGGTTCTTATTTAAAATTAATCTAAATGTAGACACATAACAGTAAGTAACTATAAATAAGTAACAATTATTGTTTTGGACTGATGAAAGAGTGTTCACAAATATCAGATAATTTTAATTAACATAATTCACCGACTGAATGAAAGTTATATAGTAGATTCAGTGTTATTCAGGACGATCCGCAATAGGGTGCTTACACTGCAACATTTAAAAAGAACACATTTGGAGGATTCAGATCCTGGCCCCATCACCATAGTATGGTTTACTGTCTATTTCAAACTGAGCTCACTCAATTAAGTAATACGTCAGTTATAATAAAATTACATATATCTTTAATACTTTTATATAACGTTCACAGATTGTAACATACATTTTGTGAAAGCAGGCTACAAATTTTAAAGTACTAGTTACATTTTTTGAAGGTTTGTATTTTAAAAAGAATCTCAACAGAATTTTGGAAATTTTTTAATAGAAAAGAATCACCACGCTAGAGACTTTTCTGGGTCGTTAAGTTATCCTTTATAAAAAAATCTACTATTTTTCAAAATATTTTAGTTAAATTATAGTAATTTTATCTTATTGCAAAGTGAAAATTTAAAAAAGAAACCTGCAAAAACACAAGCAATTTAATTTTTACACAATATAATACTTTTTTTTGGAACTCATTGTTAAAGCGTAATAGCCCATGAAACGAATTAGCAACTTCGCGCTATTAAGTAAAAATAAAGAAAAGTAAAGAAAAACTTTCATCTTCTTTTGGATTCACCAATTTTCTGCTTACCGTTTTCTCATTTGCCTCCATAAAACGGCGCGAATTTTTTTTGTTCTTTTTTCTAGACACACCATTATTTTGTAATCTCTTCCAAAACGCACCACAATGTGCTACCGAAGGCAGGATTGTCCGAAACATGAAACAAAAAAGCATCTCGCGGATCGCTTCACTCCACTTCCACTGAAGATAAAACTTAATTTATTGAGGCGGGAAAGCAGCGGGCCTCTTCAGAGCCTTATTCTCGCAACACCTGATCCCATAAATTCCAGCAACCTCCGCCGCGTTTCCTCTTAATGAAACAACGTGATTTATTAATGAAGAACAAAGAAAACCTTTCCTGTAATCCCCGATAACATGCCTAATAATTAGTAAGAGGGGACGCAGGAATTAAAAAAAAAAAAAAATGCGAGAAAAAGCTTTGCAAACAATTGCTTGCAAATCTACCGTCGCCATTTCTTTTTTTTTTTTAAGCGGGAAGGAGAAAATGGAACGCTTTCACTTTTGTTGTCTTAGTGATTTATAATGCCATTTTTTTTAACATAAAACTCGTCTTTAAGAAAATTCGTTTTTTGAATACACCAGGTACTAAGTACGAAATTTCATTACGTCTATTAATTAATTACGCTTTTTGGAACGGTAAAACAAAGAATTTTCGTGCTTCCTGCTTAGTCATTGTCATTATATGGCGTCGATGGAAAGCAAACAGCTCAGGTTCTTTCATGTTAGCTGTGGATTAATTAATCTATTATAATCCTTACGTTCTAATGCATTATGTGGTCAGGTATGTTGGTGTAACAAAACGTTTCGTTTTGTGTTTAATTAACTGTACTTCTTTAGATATATATCTGATATGTTTGCTTTAGTCTTAAGGATAAAATAAATAGGAGAGTTATATTTATCAGAAGAAGTATGCTTGCATACTTCACGGAATTCAATGAATGTTCTGGACTTAATTTTGGATTTAATATTTTTAAAATATATGAATAGACAAAGATTGATTAAAACGTTTTCACACGTGTATTTTGAAAAGAAACTCCAGATAATTTTTGAAATTTTTCAATAAAAAGAATCAACATGCAGTAAACTTTTCTGGGTCGTTAAATTATCCGATATAAAAACATATGTATTTCCACACATGTTTTCGATGCAATATTTGCATGCAGTTTTATTTTTAAAAAGAATCTCAGGAGGATTTTCTAACTTCTTCAGTAAAAAAGCACCAACATACTATAAACTTTTCTGGTTCGGTAAGTCATACATTATAAAAATTTACATTATTTTTAAAAAGCATTTTAGTTAAGTTACACTAATTTTACCTTATTGCAAAAAAATTAAAAAGAAAAAAAAAAAAAAATCTGCAAAACACGAGCAATTTAATTTTTACACGATATGCCACATTTTTTAGTGAACGCATTGTTAAAAAGCGTAATAGCCCATGTAACGAATTAGCAACTTTGCGCTATTAAGTCAAAAATAAAGAAAAACTTCCATCTTCTTTGGATTCATCAATTTTCTGCTTACCGTTTTCTCATTTGCCTCCATAAAAACGGCGCGAATTTTTCGTTCTTTTTCCTAGACACACCATTGTTTTTTAATCTTTTCCGAAAACGCACTACAATTTACCACCGAAGGCAAGAATGTCCGAAACATGAAACAACAAAAAGCATCTCGGATCGCTTCACTCCACTTCCTCTGAAGATAAAACTTAATTTATTGAGGCGGGAAAGTAGCAGGTCTCTTCAGAGGCTTATTCTGGCAACACCTGATCCCATAAATTTCAGCAACCTCCCGTCGCGTTTCCTCTTAATGAAACAACGTGATTTATTAATGAAGAACAAAGAAAATCCTTTCCTGTAATCCCGATAACATGCCTAATAATTAGTAAGAGGGGACTCTGGAATTAAAAAAATAACAATAAAAGCGGGAAAAAGCTTTGCAACAATAATTTGCAAAATCTACCGTCGCCATTTTTTTTTTTTTTTAAGCGGGAAAAAGAAAATGGAATGTTTTCACTTTTGTTGTCTTAGTGATTTATAACGCCATTTTTTTTTTAACATAAAAGTCTTCTTTAAGAAAATTCGTTTTGAACACATCAGGTATTAGCAAAATACAAAATTTCATTACATCTATTAATTAATTACGCTTTTTTGAACTGTAAAACAAAGGAATTTTCGAGTTTCCAGATTAGTCATTGCTATTATATGGCGTAGTTGGAAAGCAAACAGCTCAGGTTCTTTCACGTAAGCTGTGGATTAATTAATCTATTATAATCCTTCCATACTAATGCATTATATTAGAGTAACAGAATGTTTCTTTTGTGATTAATTAACTGAATCTCTTTAGATATGCACATGATATGTTTGCTTTAATCTTAAGTATAAAAAATATATAGGAGATATATAATTATCAGACGAAATAAGTTTTTATATTTCACACTGGGAATTCAAGGAATATCTGTCTTAGTTTTGGAGGTTTATATTTTTTTTATTAAATTCTTCTATATAATGTTTACAGATCGAAACATGCATTTTGTGTAAGCCGCTATCACGTTTTGAGGTCCTCAATGCATTTCTTGAAGGTTTGTATTTTAAAAATAATTTCAAGAGAATTTTGAAAATATTTGAGTATAAAAGAATCAACATGCTATGAACTTTTCTGGGTCGTTAAGTTACTCGTTATAAAAAAATTGTAAAAATATTTTAGTTAAATTATAGTAATTTTATCTTATTGCAGACTGCGAAACTAAAAAGAGACTTGCAAAACACAAGCGATTTAATTTTATACAATATGCCATATATTTTTTCAAACTCATTGTTAAAACGTAATAGCCCCTGAAACAAATTAGCAACTTTGCGCTATTAAGTAAAAATAAGGAAAAAGTAAAGAAAACTTCCATCTTCTTTTGGATTCATCAATTTTTCTGCTCACCGTTTTCTCATTTGCCTCCATGAAAACGGAGCAAATTTTTTTGTTCTTTTTCTAAACACACCATTATTTTTTAATCTCTTCCAAAACGCACCAAAATTTGCAACCGAATGCAGGAATGTCCGAAACATGAAACAAAAAGCGGATCACTTCACTTCACTTCCACAGAAGATATAACTTAATTTATTGAGGCGGGAAAGTAGCGGGCCTCTTCAGAGCCTTATTCTCGCAACACCTGATCCCATAAATTCCAGCAACCTCCCGTCGCGTTTCCTCTTAATGAAACAACGTGATTTATTAATGAAGAACAAAGAAAAACCTTTCCTGTAATCCCCGATAACATGCCTAATAATTAGTAAGAGGGGACTCTGGACTTAAAAAAAATAAAAATGAGGGAAAAAAGCTTTGCAAACAATAATTTGCAAAAAATCTACCGTCGCCATTTTTTTTTAAGCGGGAAGAAGAAAATGGAACGTTTTCACTTTTGTTGTCTTAGTGATTTATAATGCCATTTTTTTTAAACATAAAACTCGTCTTTAAAAAATTCGTTTTGAATACCTCGGGTATTAGCTAAATACAAAATTTCATTACATCTATTAATTAATTACGCTCTTCGGAACGGTAAAAAAAAAGAAATTTTCGAGCTTCCAGATTAGTCATTGTCATTATATTGCGTCGATGGGAAGCGAACAGTTCAGGTTCTTTCCCGTAAGCTTTGGATTAACTAATTTGTTATAATCCTTCCATTCTAAAGCATCATGTGGCCAGGTATGTTATTCGTTTTGTGATTAATTAACTGTAATTCCTTTGGTGTATACCTAATATGTTTGCTTTTTTTTATCTTAAGGATAAAATTGCTTTTGGCAATACATTTATGAGACGAAATACGTCGGTATATTTCTAGCAATGAAGGCAATGATTATTCTGTCTTAGTCTTGGACTTAAACTATTTTAAAGCATCTAAGTTGACAAAGAGTGATAAGAATGTTTTCACACATATGTAAAAAAAAAAAACATTAAATCACTGAATTAAAAAAATTTTAATCGCCTATAGTATCTGTTTTCTCCTTCTTCAACCGCCGTAATTACCCTATGTTAGACCAAGAATGTTGGGTAAGCTCTGCGGTGATTTTTGGCACACATCAGGTTAATTAGACTGTGACCTACAGTTTAACGTGGATTCAGAAACACTAGCAAACATGAATTTCACCGCCAGGATTTGACCCGAAACCTGTGGTACTACAGGATAGAGCGGAAGCGAATTCGCCATCAGGCCCCTTAAGTGTAATAAAGAATATTTGTATTTAGTTTTTTCTAAAATAAATACAAAAATGTCATTACGTCTATCAATTAATTACGTTTTTGGAACGGTAAGACAAAGGAATTTTCTTGCTTCCAGATTAGTCATTGTCATCATATGGATTCGATGGAAAGCAAACATATCAGGTTCTTTCGGTTAAGCTATGGATTAATTAATCTATTATAATCCGTCCATTCCAATGCATTATGTGGTCAGGTATGTTAGAGTAATGAAATGTTTCGTTTTTGATTAATTGACTGTACTTTCTTAGGTATATACCTGTTATGTTTACTTTAATCTTAAAGATAAAATAAATAGGAGAGTTACATTTATCAGACAAAGTACGCTTGTATACCACAATGAATTTAATGAACGTTCTGGGCTTAACTTTGATTTAATAATTTTAAAATATAGAATAGACAAAGATTGATTAAAATGTTTTCACATATGTATTTTAAAAAAGAATCTCCAGATAAATTTTTAAAATTTTTCAGTAAAAAAGAATCAACATGCTGTGAAATTTTCTGGGTCTTTAAATTGACCGATATAAAAACTTCATTATTTTTAAAAAAATTTTTGTTAAATTATAGTAATTTTATCTTATTGATAAGTGAGAAATTAAAAAAAGAAACTTGCAAAAAAAATAAATTTAATATTTACACAATATGTTAAATTTTCTTTTGTGAACTCATTGTTAAAGCATAGTAGCCCATGAAACGAATTAGCAACTTCAAGTCATTATTAGGTAAAAAAATTAAAGAAAAAAAAAAAATAAAAAAAAAACTCCCATCTTCATTTGGATTCATCAATTTTCTGCTTCCCGTTTTCTCATTTGCCTCCATAAAAACGGCGCGAATTTTTTTTGTTCTTTTTCTAGACACAACATTATTTTGTAATCTCTTCCAAAACGCACCACAATGTGCTACCGAAGGCAGGATTGTCCGAAACATGAAACAAAAGCATCTCGCGGATAGCTTCACTCCACTTCCACTGTAGATAAAACTTAATTTATTGAGGCGGGAAAGTAGCGGGCCTCCTCAGAGCCTTATTCTCGCAACACCTGATCCCATAAATTCCAGTAACCTCCCGTCGCGTTTTCTCTTAATGAAACAACATGATTTATTAATGAAGAACAAAGAAAAACCTTTCCTGTAATCCCCGATAACATGCCTAATAATTAGTAAGAGGGGACTCTGGAATTAAAAAAATAAAAATGCGAGAAAAAGGTTTGCAAACAATAGCTTGCAAAATCTACCGTCGCCATTTTTTTTTTTTTTTAAGCGAAGGAGAAAATGGAACGTTTTCACTTTTGTTGTTTTAGTGATTTATAATGCCATTTTTTTTTAACATAAAACTCATCTTTAAGAAAATTCGTTTTGAATACACCAGGTACTAAGTACGAAATTTCATTACGTCTATTAATTAATTACGCTTTTTGGAACGGTAAAACAAAAGAATTTTCGTGCTTCCTGATTAGTCATTGTCATTATATGGCGTCGATGGAAAGCAAACAGCTCAGGTTCTTTCATGTTAGCTGTGGATTAATTAATCTATTATAATCCTTACGTTCTAATGCATTATGTGGTCAGGTATGTTGGTGTAACAAAACGTTTCGTTTTGTGTTTAATTAACTGTACTTTTTAGATATATATCTGATATGTTTGCTTTAGTCTTAAGGATAAAATAAATAGGAGAGTTATATTTATCAGAAGAAGTATGCTTGCATACTTCACGGAATTCAATGAATGTTCTGGACTTAATTTTGGATTTAATATTTTAAAATATATGAATAGACAAAAATTGATTAAAAAGGTTTTATATTTCACACGTGTATTTTGAAAAGAAACTCTGATAATTTTTGAAATTTTTCAATAAAAATTTAATCAATATGCAGTAAACTTTTCTGGGGTCGTTAAATTATCCGATATAAAAACATATGTATTTCCACTCATGTTTTCGATGCAATATTTTCATACAGTTTTATTTTAAAAAAGATTCTCAGGAGGATTCTCTAACTTTTCAGTAAAAAAGAACCAACATGCTATAAACTTTTCTGGTTCGGTAAGTCAAACATTAAAAAATTTACATTATTTTTAAAAATATTTTAGTTAAGTTACAGTAATTTTATCTTATTGCAAAAATTAAAAAAAAAAGAAAATCTGCAAAACGCGAGCAATTTAATTTTTACACGATATGCTACATTTTTTTTCAAACTCATTGTTAAAGCGTAATAGCCCCTGAAACGAATTAGCAACTTTGCGCTATTAAGTAGAAAAGTAAAGAAAAATAAAGGAAAACTTCCATCTTCTTTTGAGTCATCAATTTTCTGCTTACCGTTTTCTCATTTGCCTCCATAAAACTGCGCGAATTTTTGTTCTTTTTTTTCTAGACACACCATTATTTTTTAATCTCTTGCAAAACGCACCACAATTTGCTACCGATGGCAAGAATGTCCGAAAAATGAAACAAACAGCGGATCGCTTCACTTCACTTCCTCTGAAGATAAAACTAAATTTATTGAGGCGGGAAAGTAGCGGGCCTCTTCAGAGCCTTATTCTGGCAACACCTGATCTCATAAATTTCAGCAACCTCCCGTCGCGTTTCCTCTTAATGAAACAACGTGATTTATTAATGAAGAACAAAGAAAAACCTTTCCTGTAATCCCGATAACATGCCTAATAATTAGTAAGAGGGGACTCTTTGAATTAAAAAAAAAATAAAATGTGCGGGAAAAACTTTGCAAACAATAATTTGCAAAATCTACCGTCGCCATTTTTGTAAGCGGGAAGAAGAAAATGGAACGTTTTCACTTGTGTTGTTTTAGTGATTTATAGCGCCATTTTTTTTAAACATAAAAGTCGCATTTAAGAAAATTCGCTTTTGAATACATCAAGTACTAGCTTAATACAAAATTTCATTACGTCTATTAATTAATTACGCTTTCTGGAACGTTAAAACAAAATAATTTTCCAGATTAGTCATTGTCATTTATATGGCGTGGAAGGAAAGCAAACAGCCCAGGATCTTTCACGTAAGCTATAGATTCATTAATCTGTTAATGAAGTATGATGAGAATGAATGAATGACCGCATATATCAATAAAATTTTCGAGTTTCCTGATTATTCATTGCCATTACATGGCGCAGATGTAAAAAGCAAACAGTCCAGGCTGTTTCACGTAAGCTGTGGATTAATTAATCTAAACTCATGCTTGTGAAAATTGCAACACCATGAAGGATTTACGCGAGTGAGCTAAAAATGCAAATTAGCGCATGATATGCAAATTATTAAATTTCAATATTTTAAAAATGCGTATGACTAAGACAAATAGACAAAAGATTGATCAAATGTTTTCACACATGTATTTTAAAAGACGGCTGGATAATTTTTATCGTTTATCTCAGTAATGGTAAAATCAACATGCTGTAATCTTTTCTGGGTATGCCTCTTCGACCGATAAAAAACTTTAGATTTGAAGAAACAGAGTTTTGAACGGGGAGAATTTTATCGGCCTTCATTGCAAAGCTGGATTAAAAAGATCTTGCAAAAGCCAAGCAATTTGCAGCGTTACACAGCACAGTGATACGTCTTTTTTCGTGAACTGGACGGATGAGTATCGGACAACTCGGAAATCCCAGTGGAACAGAATGTGACGTCAGCTCGCGATGATAGACACCTGGTAAATGGCGTTGACGGACCGTACAACTTCCATCTTGACAATTTGGCATTCACAGTGGTCAATAGCTACCGCTTTCACATTTGCCTTCACGAAAACGGCGAGATTTTTGCTTTTTCTAGACACGCCTTTTTTAAATCTCTTCAAAACCATCGCCGCCTGCGGCTTCAATTTGTCGTCGAAGGCAAGAATGGCGTGCTGATTGGCACATGTCGTGTTTTCTGAGCGGATCGCTTCAATTTGTGAGATAAAACTAAATTTATTGAGGCATTCGAAGTCAGGCGCTATGCCTCTTCAGGTGAACTATTCTTGCGGACCTGATCCCATAAATTTCACGCAACCCCGTCGCTTTTCTTCCATAATCATGGACGATCTTATTTATCAATGAAGGACCGTCTGAAAAACCTTTCCATCAGTAATTCTACAGTTAACATTTGCCTTCCTTCAATTAGCTTGAGGGCGCTGGAATTAAACAGGACAATGCGGTAAGCTTTCGAATAGGATTTGCAAAATCTTCTTTACACCGTCGCCATTTTTTTTTTCCCCGGATATGTCGCCGATTGAACATGTTTGGGACTTTCGTTGGTCGGCGATTTATCGTAATTTTTTTTTAAGCAGAAAACTTTGGGTGCGCATTTACAAACAATATGGAATTGCTCTTCCTCAGGTTTTAGCTTTCAAAATTTCATTACTCCATTAATTAATTAAGCACTTTTTGGAGCCCGTGGTGGCTACACAAAAAATGATTCGATCTCTTGTTATTGTTTGTTTGCTTTGAATATTTAATCAAACATTTGTACCAGGTTCCACGTCAACTGTGGATTAATTTATTCAATTATGACGATTCTAATGGTTTTGTTGAAAGTTTCAAAATGTTTCTTTTTTGATTCCATTCTAATGCATTATCTTCATCAGGTATGTTGATAACAAATTGTTTCGTTTTGTGATTTAAAATATAATTCATAAGGATATATTCATCAGACTAAATGATTTTTCTTTTATCACTAAGGATTCAAAAATATCTGGAGAGTTACATTTTTCAGGAGGAAGTATTTTACATATTTCAATCTTTTAATTAAGTGCATTTATGGACTTAAATTTAAATTTAATATTTTAAAATATATATCAAGAATAGACAAATGATTGTTAAAATGTTTTCAGACATGCACTTTCCAAATAATTTTAAAATTTTTTTCAAAAAAGGATCAACAGACTGTCAAACTTTCTGGGTTGTTAAATATCCCATAAAAAAAACTATATTATTTTTAAAAATATTTTTTTTTTTGTTAATTATAGTAATTTTATCTTAATGCAAACTGGGAAAAAAAAAAACTTTGAAAACACAAAATTTAGTTTTTACAAAATTTGCTACATTTTTTTTTTTGGTGAACTTAAAGTGTAATAGCCCACGAAACGAATTAGCAACTGCGCTATTAAGTAGAAAAAAAAAAGAAGAAAAGTAAAGGGAAAACTTACATATTCTTTTGGATTCATCAATTTTCTGCTTACCGTTTTTCATTGCCTCCATAAAAACGGCGTGAATTTTTGTTCTTTTTTCTAGACACCCCCGTTATTTTTAATCTCTTCAAAATGCACCACAATTTGCCACCGAAGGCAAGACGTTGCCCCAAAACATGAAACAAAAAGGCATCTCGGGATCGCTTCCACTTCACTTCCTCGGAGATAAAACTTAATTTATTGAGGCGGGAAAGTAGCGGGCCTTATTCTGGCAACACCTGATCCCATAAATTTCAGCAACCTCCCGTCGCGTTTCCTCTTAATTAAACAACGTGATTTATTAATGAAGAACAAAGAAAAACCTTTACTGTAATCCCCGATAACATGCCTAATATGTAGTAAGAGGGCCCCTGGAATTAAAAAAATAAATAAAAAGCTTTGCAAAGAATAATTTGCAAAATCTACCGTCGCCATTTTTTAAGCGGGAAAAGAAAATGGAACATTTTCACTTTCGTTGTCTTACTGATTTATAACGCAATTTTTTTTAAATATAAAGTCGTCTTTAAGAAAATTTCGGTTTGAATACATCAGGTATTAGTTTAATACAAAATTTCATTACGTCTATTAATTAATTTCGGTTTTTGGAACGTTAAAACAAAGGAATTTTCGAGCTTCCAGATTATTCATTGCCATTATATTGCGTAGATGGAAAGCAAACAGCTCAGGTGTTTTCACGCTGTGGATTCAATTAATCTATTATAATCCTTTCCATATTAATGCATTACGTTAGAGTAACAAAAATGTTTCTTTTGTGATTAATTAACTGAACCTTTTACCTATGCACCTGATATGTTTGCTTTAATCTTAAGAATAAAATATATAGGGAGATATATATTTATCAGACGAAATAAGTTTTTATATTTCACACTGGGAATTCAAGGAATATTCTGTCTTAGTTTTGGAGATTTGTATTTTACATTTAATTCTTTTATATAACGTTTACAGATTGAAACATATATTTTGTGAAAGCCCCTTTCAAGATTTGA
This sequence comes from Caerostris extrusa, assembly GCA_021605095.1. Taxonomy (NCBI): domain Eukaryota; kingdom Metazoa; phylum Arthropoda; class Arachnida; order Araneae; family Araneidae; genus Caerostris; species Caerostris extrusa. The sequence goes on along the minus strand of BPLR01009527.1, from coordinate 42,018 downwards.
AGTGGTCGATGCATTTTTGAAAGTTTATATTTTAAAAAGAATCCCATGAGAATTTGGAAATTTTCAAGTAAAAAAACTCAGCATGCTTCAAACATTTCTGGGTCGTTAAATTATCCGATAAAAAAACTATATTATTTTTTTCAAATATTTTTGTTAAATTATAGTAATTTTTTTATCTTATTGCAAACTGAGAAATTAAAAAGAAACTTGAAAACACAAGCAATATAATTTTTACACAATATGCTACATTTTTTTTTTTTTTTTTTTTGTGAACTCATTGTTAAAGCGTAATAGCCCATGAAACGAATTAGCAACTTTTGCGCCATTAGGTAAAATTAATAAAAAAGTAAAAAGAAAACCTTTTTATCTTTTTTGAATTCATCAATTTTCTGCTTACCATAAAAACGGCGCGAATTTTTTTCTTTTTTTCTAGACACACCGTTATTTTTTAATCTCTTACAAAACGCACCACAATTTGCCACCGAAGGCAAGAATGTCCGAAACATGAAACAAAAGCATTTCGCGGATAACTTTCACTTCACTTCACTTCCTCTGAAGATAAAAACTTAATTTATTGAGGCGGGAAAGTAGCGGGCCTCTTCAGAGGCTTATTCTGGCAACACCTGATCCCATAAATTTCAGCAACCTCCCGTCGCTTTTCTTCTTAATGAAACAACGTGATTTATCAATGAAGAACAAAGAAAACCTTTCCTGTATTCCCCGATAACATGTCTAATAATTAGTAAGAGGGCTCCAGGAATTTAAAAAAAAAATGCGGCAAAAAGCTTTGCAAACAATAATTTGCAAAATTTACCGTCGCCATTTTTTTTTCAAGCGGGAAGGAGAAAATGGAACGTTTTCACTTTTGTTATCTTAGTGATTTATAACGGCAGTTTTTTAAACATAAAGTCGTCTTTAAGAAAATTCGTTTTGAAGACCTCAGATTTTAGCTAATAGAAAATTTCATTTCGTCTATTAATTAATTACGCTTTTCGGAACGATAAAATAAAGGAATTTTCGAGCTTCCAAATTAGTCATTGTCATTATATTACGTTGATGGAAAGCGAACACCTCAGGTTCTTCACGTTAGCTATGGATTAATGAATCTATTATAATCCTTCCATTCTAATGCATTATGTGGTCAGGTATGTTGGAGTAAACAAAATGTTTCATTTGTGATTAATTAGCTGTACTTCTTTAGATATATACTTAATATATTTGCTTTTAGTCTTCAGGACAAAAATTATTTTTGGAGATATTTTATCAGACGTAGTATCCTTGTATCATTCGGCACTGAATTTAATAAATGTTCTGGACTTAATTTTGGGATTTAATATTTCTAAAAATATGAATAGACAAAGATTGATAAAAATGTTTCAACACATGTTGTCGATGCAATTTTTGCATGCAGTTTTATTTAAAAGAATCTCCGGAGGATTTTTAACTTTTCAGTAAAAGAATCAACATGCTAAAAACTTTTCTGGGTCGTTAAATTATCCATTATAAAATGTTACATTATTTTTCAGAATATTTTAGTTAAATTATAGTAATTTTATCTAATTGCAAACTGAGAAATTAAAAAAGAAACTTGCAAAACACAAGCAATTTAATTTTTACACAATATGCCATATATATTTTTTTGTGAACTCATTGTTAAAGCGTAATAGCCCATGAAACGAATTAGCAACTTTGCGCTATTAAGTAAAAAAATAAAGAGAAAGTAAAAAACTTTAATCTTCCTTTTGGATTCATCGATTTTCTGCTTACCGTTTTCTCATTTGCCTTCATAAAAACGGTGCAAATTTTTTTCTTTTATTCTAGACACACCATTATATTTTTAATCTCTTCCATAACGCACCACAATTTGCCACCGAACACAAGAATGTCCGAAACATGAAACAAAAAAGCGGATCGCTTCACTTCACTTCCTCTGAAGATAAAACTAAATTTGTTGAGGCGGGAAAATAGCGGGCCTCTTCAGAGCCTTATTCTGGCAACACCTGATCTCATAAATTTCAGCAACCTCCCGTCGCTTTTCCCTCTCAATGAAACAACGTGATTTATTAATGAAGAACAAAGAAAAACCTTTCCTGTAATCCCCGATAACAGGCCTAATAATTAGTAAGAGGGCCCCTTGGAATTAAAAAAATGGGGGAAAAGCTTTTGCAAACAATAATTTGCAAAATCTACCGTCGCCATTTTTGTAAGCGGGAAGAAGAAAATGGAACGTTTTCACTTTTGTTGTCTTAGTGATTTATAACGCCATTTATTTTTAAAACATAAAAGTCGTCTTCAAGAAAATTCGCTTTTGAATACATTCAGGTTTTAGCTTAATGCAAAATTCATTAAGTCTATTAATTAATTACAGTTTTTGAACTTTAAAAACAAAGGAATTTTCGAGCTTCCAGATTAGTCACTGCCATTTTATGGCGTAGATGGACAGCAAACAGCTCAGGTTCTTTCACGTAAGCTTTGGAGTAATTTATCTATTATAATTCTTCCATTCTAATGTATTCTGTGATCAGTTATGTTAAACTAACAAAATGTTTCTTTCTTGATTAATTTACTGTAGTTTCTTCAGATATTACCTAATATGTTTGCTTCAGTCTTAAAATAAAATAAATAGGAGAGTTACAATTATCAGACAATGTATGTTTGTATACTTCACTGAATTCAATGAATGTTCTGAACTTAATTTTTGATTTAATATTTTTAAAATATATGAATCGACAAAGAGATTGATTAAAATGTTTTTACACATGTATTTTAAAAAAATTTCCAGATATTTTTAAAATTTTTTCAGTAAAAAGAATCAACTTGCTGTAAATTTTTCTGTCTCTTTAAATTATCCGATAAAAAAAACTTTATTATTTTTAAAAAATATTTTTGTTAAATTATAGTAATTTTTATCTTATTGCAAAGTGAGAATTTAAAAAAAGAAATCTGCAAAAACACGAACAATTTAATTTTTACACAATATGCTTACATTTTTTTTGTGAACTCATTTAAAGCGTATTAGCCCATGAAACGAATTAGCAACTTTTCGCTATTAAGTAAAAAAAAGAAAAAGTAAAGAAAACTTCCATCTTCTTTTTTGTATTCATCAATTTTCTGCTTACCGTTTTCTCATTTGCCTCCATAAAAACGGCGCGAATTTTTTTGTTCTTTTTTTCTAGACACACCATTATTTTTTAATCTCTTCACCACAGTTTGCTACCGAACGCAAGAATGTCCGAAACATGAAACAAAAGCAGCGGTCGTTTCACTTCACTTCCTCTGAAGATAAAACTTAATTTATTGAGGCGGAAAGTAGCGGGCCTCTTCAGAGCCTTATTCTGGCAACACCTGATCCCATAAATTTCAGCAACCTCCCGTCGCGTTTTCCTCTAATGAAACAACGTGATTTATTAATGAAGAACAAAGAGAAAAACCTTTCCTGTAATCCCCGATAACATGCCTAATAATTAGTAAGAGGGCCCTTTTCGAATAAAAAATAAAAAATGTGGAAAAAAGCTGTGCAAACAATAATTTGCAAAACCCTACCGTCGCCATTTTTTTTTTTTTTAAGCGGGAAGAAGAAAATGGAACGTTTTCACTTTTGTTGTCTTAGTGAATTATAGCGCCATTTTTTTTAATATCAAAGTCGTCTTTTAGAAAATTCGTTTTGAATACATCAGGTATTAGCTAAATACAAAATTTCATTAAGTCTATTGATTAATTACAGTTTTTGGAACGTTAAAACAAAGGAATGTTCGTGCTACCAGATTAGTCATTGTCATTATATGACTCAGATGGAAAAGCAAACAGCTGCAGGTTCTTCCCGTAAGCTGTTGATTAATGAATCTATTATAATCCTTCTCTATTAATGCTTTACTGTTATTGCAGTAACAAAATGTTTCGTTTTGTGATTTTATTAACTATACTTCTTTAGATATATATCTAATATGTTTGTTTTAATCAAAAGAATAAAATAAATAGGAGAATATTTATCAAACAAAGTAAGTTTTATATGCTTTACACTGAATTTAATGAATGCTCTGGACTTTTATTTTAAATTTAATATTTTATATGAAAAAGACAAATAGACAAATTTTTTAAACTGTTTGAAGTCGATGCATTTTTGAAAGTTTTTAAAAAGAATCTCCAGATAATTTTTAAAATTTTCAGTAAAAAAGAATCAACATGCTGTAAACATTTCTGGTGCCGTTAAATTATCCGATATTGTTTTTATTATTTTTCAAAATATTTTAGTTAAATTATAGTAATATTATCTTATTGCAAACTGAGAAATTAAAAGAAACTTTGAAAACACAAGCGATTTAATTTTTACACAATTTGCACAATTTTTTTTTGAAAACATTGTTAAAGTGTAATAGCCCATGAAACAAATTAGCAACTTTGCGCTTTTAAGTAGAAAAATAAAGAAAAAAAAAGTAAAGAAAACTTTCATCTTCTTTTTGATTCACCAATTTTCTGCTTACCGTTTTCTCATTTGACTCATAAAAACGGCGAGAATTTTTTTGTTCTTTTTCTAGACACACCATTATTTTTTAATCTCTTGCAAAACGCACCGCAATTTGCTACCGAAGGCAAGAATGTCCGAAACATGAAACAAAAAGCATCTCGCAGATCACTTCACTTCACTTCCTCTGAAGATAAAACTTAATTTATTGACGCGGAAAGTAGCGCCCCTTCGGAGCCTTATTCTGGCAACACCTGATCCCATAAATTCCAGCAACCTCCCGTCGCGTTTCCTCTTAATGAAACGACGTGATTTATTAATGAAGAACAAAGAAAAACCTTTCCTGTAATCCCCGATATCATGCCTAATAATTAGTAAGAGGCCCAGGAATTAAAAAAATGCGGTAAAAAGCTTTGCAAAGAATAATTTGCAAATTCTACCTTCGCCATTTTTTTTTAAGCGGGAAGGAGAAAATGGAACGTTTTCACTTTTGTTGTCTTAGTGATATATAACATCATTTTTTAGGCATAAAAGTCGTCTTTAAGAAAATTCGTTTTGAATACATCAGGTGTTAGTTTAATACAAAAATTTCATTACGTCTATTAATTAATTTCAGTTTTTGGAACGTTAAAACAAAGGAATTTTCGAGTTTCCAGATTAGTCATTGCCATTATATGGCGTAGATGGAAAGCAAACAGCTCAGGTGTTTTCACGTAAGCTGTGGATTAATTAATCTATTATAATCCTTTCCATATTAATGCATTACGTTAGAGTAACAAAATGTTTCTTTTTGTGATTAATTAACTGAACCTCTTTTCGATATGCACCTGATTTGTTTGCTTTAATCTTAAGAATAAAATATATGGGAGAGATATATTTATCACTGAAATAAGTTTTTATATTTCACACTGGGAATTCAAGGAATATCCTGTCTTTAGTTTTGGAGGTTTGTATTTTACATTTAATTCTGCTATATAACGTTTACAGATCGAAACATATATTTTAGAAAGCCCTTTCAAGATTTGTAGTGGTCGATGCATTTTTTGAAAGTTTATATTTTAAAAAAGAATCCCATGAGAATTTTGAAATTTTGAAGTAAAAAAAAAACTCAACATTCTTTAAACGATGGGTCGTTAAGTTATCCGTTACAACAATTGTACTATTTTTTCAAAATATTTTTGTTGAATTATAGTAATTTTATCTTATTGCAAACTGAGAAATTAAAAAGAAACTTGAAAAACAAGCAATATAATTTTTACACAATATGCTACAATTTTTTTTTTTTTTTTTTTGTGAACTCATTGTTAAAGCGTAATAGCCCATGAAACGAATTAGCAACTTTGAGCCATTAGGTAAAAATTAATAAAGAAAAAGTAAAAGAAAACCTTTTATCTTCTTTTGATTCATCAATTTTCTGCTTACCGTTTTCTCATGATTTGCCTCCATAAAAACGGCGCGAATTTTTTTTTTCTTTTTTTCTAGACACACCATTATTTTTTAATCTCTTCCAAAACGCACCACAATTTGCCACCGAAGGCAAGAATGTCCGAAACAGGAAACAAAAGCATCTCGCGGATAACTTCTTCACTTCACTTCCTCTGAAGATAAAACTTAATTTATTGAGGCGGGAAAGTAGCGTGCCTCTTCAGAGCCTTATTCTGGCAACACCTGATCCCATAAATTTCAGCAACCTCCCGTCGCGTTTCCTCTTAATGAAACAACGTGATTTATTAATGAAGAACAAAGAAAAACCTTTCCTGTAATCCCCGATAACATGCCTAATAATTAGTAAGAGGGCCCAGGAATTAAAAAAAAAATGCGGTAAAAGCTTTGCAAAGAATAATTTGCAAAATCTACCTTCGCCATTTTTTTTTTCAAGCGGGAAGAAGAAAATGGAATGTTTTCACTTTTGTTGTCTTAGTGATTTATAACGCCATTTTTTAAGCATAAAAGTCGCCTTTAAAGAAATTCGTTTTGAATACATCAGGTTTTAGCTTAATACAAAATTTCATTACGTCTATTAATTAATTAAGCTTTTTGGAGCGTTAAAACAAAAGAAATTTCAAGTTTCCAGATTAGTCATTGCCATTATATGGCGTAGATGGAAAGCAAACAGTTCAGGTTCTTTCACGTAAGCTGTGGATTAATTATCTATTCTAATCCTTCCATACTAATGCATTACGTTGAGAGTAACAAAATGTTTCTTTTTGTGATTAATTAACTGAACCTCTTTTAGATATGCACCTGATATGTTTGCTTTTAATCTTAAAAATATATAGGGAGAGATATATTCATCAGACGAAATAAGTTTTTATATTTCACACTGGGAATTCAAAGAATATCTGTCTTAGTTTTGAGGTTTGTATTTTACATTTAAATCTTTATATAACGTTTACTATCAAAAATTTATTTTGAATTAAATTAATGTGGTCGATGAATTGTTTGAAAGGTTAAATTTTAAAAACACTCCCATGAGAATTTTGGAAATTTTCAAGTAAAAAAAAAAAACTCAACATGCTTCAAACATTTCTGGGTCGTTAAATTATCCGTTAAAAAAAAACTATATTATTTTTAAAAATATTTTAGTAAATTATAGTAATTTTATCTTATTGCAAAGTGAGAAAATTAAAAAGAAACACGAAAACACTTTAATTTTTACACGATATGCTACATTTTTTTTTTTTTTTTTTTGTGAACTTATCGTTAAAGCGTAATAGCCCACGAAACGAATTAGCAACTTTGCGCTATTAAGGTAAAAAATAAAGAAAACTTCCATCTTCTTTTGATTCATCAATTTTCTGCTTACCGTTTTCTCATTTGCCTCCATAAAAACGGCGTGAATTTTTTTTTTCTTTTTTTCTAGACACACCATTATTTTTTAATCTCTTGCAAAACGCACCACAATTTGCCACCGACGGCAAGAATGTCCGAAACATGAAACAAAAAAAAGCATCTCGCGGATCGCTTCACTTCACATCTTCTGAAGATAAAAAATTAATTTATTGAGGCGGGAAAGTAGCGCGCCTCTTCAGAGCCTTATTCTGGCAACACCTGATCCCATAAATTTCAGCAACCTCCCGTCGCTTTTCTTCTTAATGAAACAACGTGATTTATCAATGAAGAACAAAGAAAACCTTTCCCTGTAATCCCCGTTAACATGCCTAATAATTAGTAAGAGGGCCCAGGAATTAAAAAAAAAAAAAAAAAAATGCGGTAAAAAGCTTTGCAAAGAATAATTTGCAAAATCTACCGTCGCATTTTTTTTCAAGCGGAAGGAGAAAATGGAACGTTTTCACTTTTGTTGTCTTAGTGATTTATAACGGCAGTTTTTTAAGCATAAAAGTCGTCTTTAAGAAAATTCTTTTGAAGACCTCAGATATTAGCTAAATAGAAAATTTCATTTTTTCGTCTATTAATTAATTACAGTTTTTGGAACGGAAAAACAAAGGAATTTTCGAGCTTCCAGATTAGTCATAGTCATTATATGGCGTCGACGTAATACAAACAGCACAGGTTCTTTCTCGTTAGCTATGGAGTAATTAATCTATTATAATCCTACCATTTTAATGCATTCTGTAGTCAAGTGTGTTAAACTAACAAAATGTTTTGTTTTCTGATTAATTACACATTTACCTAATATGTTTGCAATAAAAAATCCCAGTATATTTATCAGACGAAGTTTGTTTATATTTCACACACTGAATTCAATGATTATTCTGTTTTTTAGACTTTTTCTTAACTAAGATTCATAAAAACATTTTCATACATCAATAAAAATAAATAAATAAATAATATTAAATCTATGAATTTTGAAACATTTTAATCATCCGTATTACCTGTTTTCTTCTTCAATGGCGCAAAACCCATTGTCCAACAGCCCCATGGTGGCCATCTACTGGCAGTTTCCATTGTTTTCTTTTTAAGAATTGGGGTCCGAGGCTGAATGACCGAATGAAATGGCGCTTAGTTTCAAGAGTTGATGCCGTGGAAAAAAAAACCACTTTAAATCACGCGGTCTACTTAAAAAAACCCCTACCCAGTAAAAGGTAAACGTATCTTGTAAAATCTGCCAGAAAATTGTAAATCAATTGTGCCATTGAAGAAGAGAAGAAAAAGAGTGATAAACAAAGACAGCTTACTTAAAAAAAAAGGAAAATAGATTAAATCAATGACAGTACAATGACAGTGTTTATCATTCTTCAATGTCGCAACAACCCCTGAATGGGCCAAGCCGTATGCCTACTGGCAGATTTCGTGGCAAGAGATGTTTTCATTTTACGGGGTACGGTTGCCAGCGCTACACCAAAGCTCTACAGCCATATTTTTGACCGGGACCTACGGTTTAAAGCGGATTCGAACCACTACAAGCATCCACGGCATCGCCAAGATTCGAACCCGAAACCCGTGAATCAGAGCGTTAGAGTGAAAGAGTACCTATTTATATGTAATAATTTGGGTTGTCGCTCTACTGTCATTTTGAGCACATTTTAAGCTAATTTGACCGGAACTACAGTTTAACATGGATTCCGAACCATTAGAAAACATACATGCGACGGCCAGGATTCGAACCTGAAGCCTGTAGTATCAAAGGTCAGAGCTCTTAGCCAATTGGCTATCAGGCCTCTTAAGTGTACTAAGCATGTTTGCATACGTTTCCATTTAGTTTTTTTGAAATAAATACAGAATTTCATTACGTTTATTAATTAATTACGCTTTTCGGAACGGTAAAACAAAGGAATTTTCGAGCTTCCAAATTAGTCATTCTCATTATATTACGTTGATGGAAAGCGAACACCTCAGGTTCTTCCACGTTAGCTATGGATTAATGAATCTATTATAATCCTTCCATTCTAATGCATTATGTGGTCAGGTATGTTGGAGTAAACAAAATGTTTCATTTTGTGATTAATTAGCTGTACTTTCTTAGGTATATACTTAATATATTTGCTTTAGTCTTCAGGACAAAAAAATTATTTTTTGGAGATACTTTTATTAGACGTAGCATGCTTGTATCTTTCGCGCACTGAATTTAATAAATGTTCTGGACTTAATATTTCTAAAACATATGAATAGACAAAGATTGATAAAAAATGTTTCCACACATGTTGTCGATGCAATTTTTGCATGCAGTTTTATTATAAAAAGAATCTCAGGAGGATTTTCTAACTTTTTCAGTAAAAGAATCAACAGGCTAAAAACTTTTCTGGGTCGTAAAGTTATCCATTATAAAATGTTACATTATTTTTTAGAATATTTTAGGTAAATTGCAGTAAATTTATCTAATTGCAAACTGAGAAATTAAAAAGAAACTTGCAAAACACAAGCAATTTAATTTTTACACAATATGCCATATATATTTTTTGTGAACTCATTGTTAAAGCGTAATAGCCCATGAAACGAATTAGCAACTTTGCGCTATTAAGTATAAAAATAAAGAGAAAGTAAAAAAAACTTTAATCTTCCTTTGATTCATCGATTTTCTGCTTACCGTTTTCTCATTTGCCTTCATAAAAACGGTGCAAATTTTTTTATTCTTTTATTCTAGACACACCATTATTTTTTAATCTCTTCCAAAACGCACCACAATTTGCCACCGAACACAAGAATGTCCGAAACATGAAACAAAAAGCGGATCGCTTCACTTCACTTCCTCTGAAGATAAAACTTAATTTGTTGAGGCGGGAAAATAGCGGGCCTCTTCAGAGCCTTATTCTGGCAACACCTGATCTCATAAATTTCAGCAACCTCCCGTCGCGTTTCCTCTCAATGAAACAACGTGATTTATTAATGAAGAACAAAGAAAAACCTTTCCTGTAATCCCCGATAACAGGCCTAATAATTAGTAAGAGGGCCCTGGAATTAAAAAAAAAAAAAAATGGGGAGAAAAGCTTTGCAAACAATAATTTGCAAAATCTACCGTCGCCACTTTTTTTTTGTAAGCGGAAGAAGAAAATGGAACGTTTTCACTTTTGTTGTCTTACTGATTTATAACGCCATTTATTTTTAAACATAAAAGTCGTTTTTAAGAAAATTCGCTTTGAATACTTCAGGTATTAGCTTAATACAAAATTCATTACGTCTATTAATTAATTACAGTTTTTGGAACTTTAAAACAAAGGAATTTTCGAGCTTCCAGATTAGTCACTGTCATTTTATGGCATAGATGGACAGCAAACAGCTCAGGATCTTTCACTTTAGCTTTGGAGTAATTAATCTATTATAATTCTTCCATTCTAATGTATTCTGTGGTCAGTTATGTTAAACTAACAAAATGTTTCGTTCTCTGATTAATTTACTGTAGTTTCTTACGCATTTACCTAATATGTTTGCTTCAGTCTTAAGGATAAAATAAATAGGAGAGTTACAATTATCAGACAATGTATGTTTGTATACTTCACTGAATTCAATGAATGTTCTGAACTTAATTTTGGATTTAATATTTTTAAAATATATGAATCGACAAAGATTGATTAAAATGTTTTCACATATGTATTTTAAAAAAATTTCCAGTTAATTTTTAAAATTTTTCAGTAAAATAGAATCAACTTGCTGTAAATTTTTCTGGGTCTTTAAATTATCCGATAAAAAAACTTTATTATTTTTAAAAATATGTTTGTTAAATTATAGTAATTTTATCTTATTGCAAAGTGAGAATTTAAAAAAAGAAATCTGCAAAACACGAACAATTTAATTTTTACACGATATGCTACATTTTTTTGAACTCGTTAATAAAGCGTATTAGCCCATGTAGCGAATTAGCAACTTTGCGCTATTAAGTAAAAAATAAAGAAAAAAAAAGTAAAGAAAAACTTCCATCTTCTTTTGTATTCCTCAATTTTCTGCTTACTGTTTTCTCATTTGCCTCCATAAAAACGGCGCGAATTTTTTTTGTTCTTTTTTTTTCTAGAAACACCATTATTTTTTAATCTCACGACAGTTTGCTACCGAACGCAGGAATGTCCGAAACAAGAAACAAAAAGCGGATCGCTTCACTTCACTTCCTCTGAAGATAAAACTTAATTTATTGAGGCGGGAAAGTAGCGGACCTCTTCAGAGGCTTATTCTGGCAACACCTGATCTCATAAATTTCAGCAACCTCCCGTCGCGTTTCCTCTCAATGAAACAACGTGATTTATTAATGAAGAACAAAGAAAAAAACCTTTCCTGTAATCCCCGATAACATGCCTAATAATTAGTAAGAGGGCCCCTGAATAAAAAATAAAAATGCGGGAAAAGCTGTGCAAACAATAATTTGCAAAACTCTACCGTCGCCATTTTTTTTTTTAAGCGGAAGAAGAAAATGGAACGTTTTCACTTTTGTTGTCTTAGTGAATTATAGCGCCTTTTTTTTTTTTTTATATCAAAGTCGTCTTTTAGAAAATTCGTTTTGAATACATCAGGTATTAGCTAAATACAAAATTTCATTACGTCTATTGATTAATTACAGTTTTTGGTACGTTAAAACAAAGGAATGTTCGTGCTACCAGATTAGTCATTGTCATTATATGGCTCAGATGGAAAGCAAACAGCTGCAGTTCTTCCCCGTAAGCTGTTGATTAATTAATCTATTATAATCCTTCCTTTTCTAATGCTTTCTGTGGCCAGGTATGTTGCAGTAACAATATGTTTCGTTTAGTGATTTATTAACTATACTTCTTTAGATATATATCTAATATGTTTGTTTTAATCAAAAGAATAAAATAAATAGCAGAGTTATATTTATCAAACAAAGTACACTTGTATGCTTTACTGAATTCGATGAATGCTCTGGACTTAATTTTAAATTTAATATTTTATATGAAAAAACAAATAGACAAAGATTGATTAAACTGTTTTCACACATGTATTTTAAAAAGAATCTCCAGATAACTTTTTAAAATTTTTCAGTAAAAAAGAATCAACATGCTGTAAACTTTTCTGTGCCGTTAAATTATCTGATAATATTTTTTATTATTTTTCAAAATATTTTAGTTAAATTATAGTAATATTATCTTATTGCAAACTGAGAAATTAAAAGAAACTTTGAAAACACAAGCGATTTAGTTTTTTTACACAATTTTTTTCGGTGAACTCATTGTTAAAGTGTAATAGCCCATGAAACGAATTAGCAACTTTGCGCTATTAATTAGAAAAATAAAGAAAAAGTAAAGAAAAAACTTTCATCTTCTTTTGATTCATCAATTTTCTGCTTACCGTTTTCTCATTTGCCTCCATAAAATAGGCGAGAATTTTTTTTTTCTTTTTTTCTAGACACACCATTATTTTTTAATCTCTTGCAAAACGCACCGCAATTTGCTACCGAAGGCAAGAACGTACGAAACATGAAACAAAAAGCATCTCGCGGATCACTTCACTTCACTTCCTCTGAAGATAAAACTTAATTTATTGACGCGGAAAAGTAGCGGGCCTCTTATTTAGAGCCTTATTCTGGTAACACCTGATCCCATAAATTTCAGCAACCTCCCGTCGCATTTCCTCTTAATGAAACGACGTGATTTATTAATGAAGAACAAAGAAAAACCTTTCCTGTAATCCCCGATAACATGCCTAATAATTAGTAAGAGGGCCCCTGGAATTAAAAAAATAAAAATGCGGGAAAAAAAGCTTTGCAAACAATAATTTGCAAAACCTACCGTCGCCATTTTTTTTTTTTAAGCGGAAGAAGAAAATGGAACGTTTTCACTTTTGTTGTCTTAGCGATTTATAGCACCATTTTTTTTTTTAAATATAAAAGTCGTCTTTAAGAAAATTCTTTTTGAATACCTCAGGTATTAGCTAAATACAAAATTTCATTACGTCTATTAATTAATTACGCTTTTTGGAACGTTAAAACAAAGGAATTTTCGAGCTTCGAGTTTAGTCACTGTCATTATATGGCGCAGATGGAAAGCAAACTGCTCAGGTTCTTTCATGTTAACTATGGATTAATTAATCTATTATAATTCCTCCATCCTAAAGTATTCTGCGGGCAGATATGTTTCGGTAACGAAATGTTTCGTTTTGTGATTAATTAAATGTACTTCTTTTAGGTATATACCTAATATGTTTGCTTTCATTTTAAGGATAAAACTACTTTTGGCAATATATTTAACAAACGGAATACGTTTGGATATTTCACGCACTGAATTCAATGAATATTGTGTTTTTGCTGTGGACTTAAACATTTTTAAATCATCTCAATAGACAAGTTCAGATAAAAATTTTTCACCCATAAGTAATAAATAATAATAAGCAATATTAATAAGTAAAAATAACAAAAAAATCAATAGCTATAGAGCCCTATTGAAGGAGGTGAGGAATGGATAAATGATAAGTGCTGAATTTGAGAAGGGAGTGTTATTTTTAATATCATTCCCTGTCGAATTTATTGAAGGAAATCATAAGTTAAGTCCAGATAAAGACTTACGCTGTTGATCTGTCTTTGTTGGCAGCTCTATACCTACGCTATTAGTCTGCTGAGATGGCATACCTCTATACCTACGCTATTATTAGTTGGCAGACTAACTATTTACTTACAATATTATTCTGCTCTGTTGGCAGTCTATCTCTATACATACGATATTAGTCTGCTCATTTGTCATTCTAGTTGTATACCTACGCTGTTAGTCTGCTCAGTTAGTAGTCTAACTCTGTACCTACGCTATAAGTATGTTCAGTTGGCAGATTAGCTCTGTACCTACTCTATTAGTCTGCTCAGTTGGCAGTCTAGGACTAACTGTGTGTAATGAAAGGAACTAAGAAAACCACGGGTCGAGTCCAGTTAAAGACTTATTGCTATTGCTACCTAGGCTATTGGTCGGCCCTAATTGTCAACCTAGCTCTTTACCTACGATAACAGTCTGCTCTGCTCAGTTTTTGGTCTAGCTCTATACCTACTCTATTACTCTGCTCAGTTGGCAGTCTAGGACTAACTGTGTGTAATGAAAGGAACTAAGAAAACCACGAGTCGAGTCCAGTTAAAGACTTATTGCTATTGCTACCTACGCTATTGGTCTGTCCTAATTGTCAACCTAGCTCTTTACCTACGATATCAGTCTGCTCAGTTTTGGTCTAGCTCTGTACCTACTCTATTAGTCTGCTCAGTTGGCAGTCTAGGACTAACTGTGTGTAATGAAAGGAACTAAGAAAACCATGAGTCGAGTCCAGTTAAACACTTATTGCTATTGCTACCTACGCTATTGGTCTGTCCTAATTGTCAACCTAGCTCTTTTTTACCTGCGATATCAGTCTGCTCAGTTTTTGGTCTAGCTTTGTACCTACGCTATTAGTCTGTTTTAATTGACAGCCTAGCTCTAAACCTACGCTATTAGTCTGCTCAGTGGCCAATTAGCTCTAACTGTTTGTAATACATTTTGTTTTCGTAGAACTAGTACGAATTTGAGCACAACAATTTGACTGTTCAATCAATTCAATTTTGAATTAATACTTAATTATTTTAAAGATTTTTACAGTTCTTACTCAAAATATTGCCAATTTTTCTCAATCATGGATACTTTTCTATCAAATTCAAAACCTCCTACCAATGTATCTATGTCAATCACCGACTACATTTACATGTTTCCAAGGATTTCCTCAGATCTGAGACATCAGTCCTTCAAATGTCGATAGTAGTGATGTTTGCGATAATATTAACGTTAAACCCACCTGAACGCTGTCCTTTAAAAAACTGTTGAAAAGAAACGAAGTCAATCATCGGAAAACTCTTAAAGGTCTCCGAAGTGCATGCCTCCGAGGCGAATCAAAGGGAAGGAGTTGTTGTTTAATTTCTTGCGAGGCGAAATTTATCGGTTTTATCCGCGCTCTGCCAGTACCAGCTAATTAATTTCGGAGAGTAATCTCTGGGAAGATTCCGTCGAAGGCATTTTTTGCACGCGGCCGATAATCGATCCTCCTCGAAACGAGAAGAAGAATGCTTCGAGGAGGACAATGGAAAACGGATTCTGAGGACGAAACAATATTGTTTATCAAACTCGAGCACTGTTGGAAATTTGTTAAGTGCCGGTTTGTTATCGAAATGAAGGAGTTATTGTGGTTCTGGGAAAATGAAAGGAGAATGATAAGGCTGAAAGATTGATAAACTTGAACATTGGAAAGAAAGTGTATCCATCGTCTTAAAGGACAACTCAAAAATGTTAAAAGATTGCAGAGGATGAGAAATATCGGGCCTTTATAAGGCATTATTTATTAGTTAGTGTGGTTGTTTATCTGTAACGTTAATGATTAAAGGCTGGATGTTGTTTTTAAGCCCGCCATTTGCATTTCGAGTTAAAACCTATACAGGATGGTCAATGGTCATGGAGAAGTGGTACATATTATTAAAACATACATTTTCTTGTATAGGAAGGTATATATTAAAAAAAAAAAAGAATTCAAAAATGAAAAAAGAAAGAAAATTATTGGCATTATTTATTGGCAACTTAATTGAAAAGTGCTTCTTTGATTCAGACCGCAGTTTTTGGTTTCCTCTGACATCATATGTAAATAGGGACAGTTATCATTAGAGTCCCTGTCCCGAATAATAATGCCCCCTCCCTTTTATCATCCATAGGCGGCCTGATGGTCAATTGGCTAGCGCTTTGGCCTTTGGTTTGAATCCTGTCAATGACAAGGCAGTTTACGAGTGGCTCGGAATCCATGTTAAGCTGTAGGTCCCTATCTGTTTAACCCTGGTGTGCACAAGATAACCATAGAGCTACAAACCAAACCAATCACTCATTAGTGGATTGTTCGTAGCATGCATAAGTGAAATATGAAGACCACTGATATCAACTAAAAAAAAATTTAATGTTTTTAATATTTCTGGTTTTGATAATTGGCAATTAACTAAAAAGAAATGCTTATGATATTTGCCCATTAATAATCATTAGTATCATTTCAAATGTACGAATACACATTCATATCAGACTATAATACACCTCAACACCTTTTATCACCCACTGATGGATTGTTCGTAGCACTTTTAAATGAAATATAAGTACTACCGATTTTAAATAAAAAAATTAATGTTTTTTAATATCTCTAGTTATGATAATTGACAATTAACTAAGGAAATACTCATGAGTTTTACACATTCGTAATCATTAGTATCATTTCAAATTTACGAGTTCACAGTCTTTCATATCAGACTATGCAGCTCAGCAACTTTTATCACCCATTGATAGATTGTTCGTAGCATGTATAAGTGAAATACGGAAGACCACCG
Source organism: Caerostris extrusa (assembly GCA_021605095.1). Classification (NCBI taxonomy): domain Eukaryota; kingdom Metazoa; phylum Arthropoda; class Arachnida; order Araneae; family Araneidae; genus Caerostris; species Caerostris extrusa. Next base: position 25,354 of record BPLR01009527.1, on the reverse strand, counting down.
ATCTTAAGTAAAAAAAAAAAAAAAAAAAAATAATGTTTTTAATATCTCTGGTTATAAAAAATGTAATTGTAACGCCCACTTTTTTTTATCATCCATTGGTGGATTGTTCGTAGCTAGTTTAAGTAAAATACAAGGGCCACCGTTATTAAGTAAAAAAAAGTAATGTTTTTAATATTTCATATAATGAATATCATATAATATTATCATAAAAATGTAATTGTAACGTAAACCTTTTCACTTATACATGCTACGAAAAATCCACCAATTGATGATACCATTGGTGGATTGTTCGTAGCATGCATAAGTGAAATACGATGTCCACCGATATTTAGTGAAAAAATTAATGTTTTTAATATCTCTGGTTGTAAAATTGTATTTTATCAAACATTGGTGGAATGTTCGTAGCATGTATAAGTGAAATATGAGGGCCAATGATGTTAAAACCTGTTAAAAAAATTAATGTTTTTAGTATCTATGGTTATAAAAATTGACAATTACTCCTGACTTTCACACATTAATAATCATTAGCATAATTTCAAATGTACAAGTTCACTGCTTTTCATATCAGACTATGCACCTCAGCACATTTCTTATCATAAAAAATATTCCCAGATCGGGTCAGAAAATATTCCATCGAGTCGGATAAAACTAGCGGAGAACGCAATTCCGCTGTATCCGTAAATCTCCGGTACCATTAGCGAGATTGGCGCTAATGACCGCCTCGACGGATCCGCGCAAAAGAAGAAACACGGCCGCCGTTAGCGCCGTGCCGGGACGTGGTGAATGCTAGGGCTCACCTGAGGGCTATCCTGTAGTGCTCGATGGCCGGGAACTTATCGCCGACGTCTTTCTTGTAGTTAGCGTAGTTGTAGTGCGCCTTGGCGTTGTGCCGGAACGGACTCCAAGCCAGACCTGAGGATTTAAACCAAAAAAATATTAGACAATATTAACAGTATCGTACAATAAAAATTTCGATAATGTCTATTATATCTTTTTGTTTGTAAAAAGTATAAAATTTTAAATTTCTATTAAAAATATTACCAGAAATGTAAAGTTTTCGTGTTGAAATATTATAACGATATCCCAAAATTACGTAATTTCGTTCTACCACTACAACTTTGTATACATATAAATTTCGAATAAGAAAATAAATTTAATTTAAAATAAAATAATTAGTATAAAATTTTAGAATTCTAATCAAAGAAATTATTATTAAATGCAACGTTTTCCTGTTGAAATAGTATAATGTCCTAAAATTAAGTAATTTCTTTTTACGACTACAACTTTTTGCACGTAAATACATGTAAATTTAGTTTTTAGAAAAATTTAATTTAATTTAGAATAAAATTAGTATAAAATTTTAGAATTATATTCAAAAGAAATTATCTGAAATGTAAAGTTTTAATGTTGAAATAGTGTAGTAATAACCAAAAATTAAGTAACTTCGTTCTACGGCTGCAACTACAACTATGCTTAAAAGTACATATAAATTTTGAATTACAAAATTAAGTTTAATTTAGAATAAAATTAGTATAACATTTTAGAATTTTATTAAAAAAATTATCAGAAAGGGTAAAGTTTTCATGTTGAAATGGTATTATAATATCCCAAAATTTCATAACTTCGTTCTACAACTTTGCATAAAAATACATATAAATTTTTTGTTTCATTAGAATCGAAGATTAACAAAAACGCAAGTTTGGTGAAACATTCAATAAAATTGCTTTTTTTTTTAAACTGTGAAACTTTTATAATTTTCTAAAAATTTTTCCAATTAAAAAAAATTCCACAAATTTTTAGAAACCGTAGAAAATTAAAAAATTAAAAAAAAATTTTTTTTTTTCATTTTTTAAATCTTTTCAACTTTTACTCTCATGAAAATATTTACAAAGGAAAAAAAATTGATAAAAAATATATATAGAGAAAAAAATGATACTGATTACGTTGAATATTTTTGTAATTAAAAAAAAATACAAAAGTATAAATGAAATTTAAAAGGGCAACTTAAAAAACGAAAGCAGCGAGAAGATAAATAAAAAAAATTGATATAAAAGATAAAAATAAACAGATCATGATTGACATAATTTAGCATATGAAAAATTGTAGCTCAATATTTTTAGTAATAAGAAGCAGCTGTTTAGGTTTTTAACAATAACATAAATGATAAGATCAAAAAGAAAATAATATTCTCCAAAGTATCTTTAGTAGAGATCCTATCTTTCCTCGGCATTATAATTTTAAAAAATTTCAAATAAAAAAAACAATATATCCGTTGGGTGTAACTGCTTTTCTTTATATATTAACTAAAATATCAACTTTTTACAACTAAATATTTTGGAAAAAACCCCAAAAAACATGGAGCTAATTTTTTTACCATGAATATTCCTTGAAGGAAAATTTATGCCATTGATCAAAAAATTTAATGTTAAAATAGTAATGAATGTAATTAGTGTTGCTCGGTTAGGTTTGTTTCATGAAATACATTAATAAAAACTACTCATCATCTATAAGCATGGCAATAATTCTTTCAGTCTACATACCTGACGAGAGCCTCTCTACTGCTCCAGACATTGTTCCTGGCCATGGTCTTGTAGACGAACAGCAAGATGAGCAACAGGGCCCCGGCCCGGCACATGGAAGCGATCATCGGGCCTCTTTGCATCAGTTTTTGCAGACCGTGGCTCACCAACAAGCAAAAGCCCAAGCTGCAGAACAAAATGATTTTAATTCAATTTTGAGCAAATCAGTGGAGAAAGGTTTTGTGATTTTAAAGTGTTAAAAAAAAAGTTCTAATTCAAGATGAGTTAACGGTTATGAAACAAATTTTTGTGGCGTAGTACAGCTTACTAAAACACATTTCTTTTGTATTGGAATGTATGAACAAAAAGGCACAAAGTAAAATATTGTTTATTTACGATATCATTGCAAAGTGCTTCTTTCAATCAATGTTTTCAATAAGTGTTCAATATTGTGATTATCAACAGTAATATATGCATGGTAGTTTGATTTGGTTTGTCGATCTACGGTCATTTTATGCACACTTCAGGCTAATAAGGCTAGTTTAATGTAGATTCCGAACAACAAAAACACATCCATGCCAATGCCAGGATTTGAACCTGACAAATATGGAATCAAAAGGCTAGAGACCTAGCCAATTGGCCACCAGGTCGCAGTTTTCTGCTTTTCTCTGATATCATCTATAAATTGGAAGCAGTTATACCTAAAACTCCCCGTTTCAAATAATAATACCCACCTTTTATTACCCATTGGGTGATTTTCGTAGAGTGTATAAATGAAATACGAGAACCACCGATGTTCATTAAAACGATAGCAAATTTGTGGTACCAAAGGCCAGAGCTTAATCCAACTAGCCATCAGCCGGCACCATATTTAAGGTTTGGTTTGTCGCTCTACGGTTATTTTGCACACACTTTTTAGGCTAAATAGACCTAGAGTTTAACGTGGATTCCAAACCACTCACATGCCACCTCCAGGATTCAAAGCTGGAGAATGTGGTACCAAATGATAGTGTCCGAGGAGTGATTGTCGAACTATTACAAATATGTTCGGCATTTTGTGTAACTTGCAGCCACAATAGATAGTCTAACAATGAGGTCCTCAATAGAGTTTTGTGAATGAAAACACAGTTGCTAAAACATAGTAAGAACAAAATAGAGTGTGCATCGGGGTAGATACCCAGAGGACTTAAAACTCGTCACGGGAGTTTATGGGTATCAGTTGGCGCATTGTACATGGCTTTTTTTTGAGAAACGTATATTTTAGTAAATTGCGTTATGCCTCAAAGTTTGTCCCATGATCATTGAATCCCACTGTATATACTTACTTGAAACAAAACGGATACACATTTTTAACCCTTTTGACTGATACTCACACAGCCATAATAACAAGCTGCTTAGTAGCTGGTGTTATTTTCACTATAAATGACAGTTATTTTAAAAAGCCCTTCTACTACAATGGCGCAACAGCCCCATGGGGGTCAAGGCCACCTGCCTATTGACAGATTCGAAACATGAGAAGTTTTTCTTTTTTGCAGGTTATAACAATTGCGCACAGGACTGTTAGCCTTATGCACAACAGTCATATTGGACCAGGACTTGCACCAGATTGGACATAGTTCATATTGAACCAGACTAAAGTGGATTCGGAACTACTACAAACATCCAAAGCACTGCCGGGGTTCAAGCTCGAAACCTGTGGCGCAGAACGTCAGACACTTGGACAACATGTCCCAATTTAAAAATGCTAAATACAACATCGACGTATGAGTTTGAAGTAGATAGATTAAAATTGTAGATGAATTATTTATTCAAATGTATGTATCTAAGACTAATTTTATGTATTTTAATATATAAAATTATTGATAAATAAAAATGTCCATAGACAAAGAGTGTTCCAACGATCTAAGAACAGAAACACTTGAATGAAATCTCAGAAACTTAATGCCGATTATTGAGAAAAATTGGGTTTTATGCTAATTTACTTAATATGTACATCTTTTACATATCTTTTCTAACTAGTATCCTTCTACAAGACACATTATATAATATTCTCATATAATAGTAAATGCTTAAAAATATATTAATTTAATTAAAAATCTGTTTCTATCCTTTATATAATTCCCTTAATTTAATTTGGCAACACAAAAGCAATTTTAAACCCTATACTTCTTTACGATCATTCTAAACATGCTATGATTAAAAACATTTCTTAATTGTTTTGGCGTCATTTATGTGCATTTTATTGTTTAATCCACATTGAAACATTATCAATAGTACTAGGTAATCAATTGTTAATATATATGTCATTTTTTTACACAATTTTTTATAACAATTCACTTTTTATTTTGTAAATAAATATACCTCACACTGTAAAATTTTATGCTTATATTTGAAATATATAGGGTGATTATAATTAAAGCCCCACTTTCAAAATGTTGTCAAAAACGAACAACTCGTCACAATAAGTTCCAATTTGAACTGAAGATACCTGAAAAAGAGGGAAAAGGTACGGCATCAAAAACGTTCCAAAGTGCATTAATAGATGGCACTGTAAACGGCATAAAGAAAGAGAATTACGCTATTCAATGATATTTTGAATCGAAATGATAACATATTTGACATGAGCTGCACATGAAAGCAATTGTAGTGCTTGATTGTTTTGGTTTTTTGACGGAAAAATAACCTAAGTCATTCAACAGTTGTGACACTATTAGTGGAAAGCCCATCCACCCCGCCAGGAAAATTGGATGAAAAAAATCGGTGGAACTTTTTTGATGCCGTACCGTTTCCCCTTCTTCAAGTATCTTCAGTTCAAATTTGAACTCATTGTGAAGAGTAGTTCTTTTTTTTTTTTTTTGGCAGCATTTCGAGAGTGGGACTTTAATTACAATCACCCTGTACATCGAAATAGATATTTAGTTATAGAATGTACCTATTGTACTACACACTACTCACCTGGGTATATAGAGTACCCTTTCAGCGACGACAAATCCAACAGTAACGAGAAGATTGGAAGCTGGCAGAAAAGAAAACACCATCACCGACAAGGAGAGAAGAACCCGACGTCTTTCAATGCCCTGGAGGACAGAAAAAGCAGATCAATCATTAATCTACTAGTTGATAAAAATGTATAGGGTGTATCACTGAAAACGTTATTAAGTATCCATATTAAGATTTGTTCAAGAGCATTTAATATAGTTATTAAATACTTTTTTTTTCTTTCTAATGCAGCTGGCGAACACTTAGACAATTGTCTTGGATGCCTTAAGGCAAGCGCCGCAACGACGTTTCTCGCTTAGCACTATCCAGGAGGCTCGTGTAACTTGATCATATGCTACGGACGCGGAGTAACAATACCCCCGCAACGCTCTACGATCCAATTAGATCGGGGCCTACAGTTTAAAGTGGATTCCGAATAACTCCAAACATCCATGGTACCGCCGGGATTCGAACCCGAAACCTGTGATACCGAACGCCAGAGCGTTAGCCACTCGACCATTCAGACCCAGTTATTAAATACCAGCAGATATGATCCTGCAATCCAGGCTAGAAAATTAAAAAAATTGCGAAAGGAGGAAATATGGTTAATTATTATGGGCTCAAGTTATGTAACAATTATTTATTATGTTATTATGTTATGTTTTTATGTTTTAATAAACTATTTATGTTTTTTAAGTTACATATAATCAAAAATTAATTACAAAATGAAGAAAAAAGAAAAGGTGTGCCATTCAACCTCACAAGAGAATTCATGGCCCCTACCGAGGAAGTTCAGTCAGTACAAAGGGGCGCCGCTGATGTGCCAGATATACGAAATTACAGTTTTTAATTTTGGTATATTTTACTAAAATATATCTGTGTAGGTTTGAGCTTTTAAATAACTCGCTTTAAATAAAGCAATATTTCAAAGAAAAAAATTACTTTTACACTCACTTTGACTCAAATATCATTCTTTGGCTAACCTCTTTTTTTTTTATAAGAATGTAATAATAATTATAGTTAAAAAACTACATTGAAAAATATTATTGTATATTTTCTGCTTGGAATTTTTTACAATAACTACCCTGGCGTCATCTGGTGGCAATAAAAATATGATTTTTATTTAATGAAAGCAGGGCATTAACAGTCAGAAATCGAGGGAAGAGATAAAATCTCCAAGTTTTAAAATAGTCTATTGTCTATAGTCACTGTTCTATGTACGACAAGAAAGTTCCAGGTTGTAAACTGTGAATTTACATAAAGGAAATAGAAGAACCAAAAAAAAAAAAAGATTTTCAAATTTATATATTTTTTATTAATTTTCTAATATGCCTACTACTATTACATCGGGCCTGGAATGGTAGAGTGGCTAGCGCTCTGGCGCTCGGTACCCCAGGTTTGGGTTCGAGTCCCGGCGGAGCTGTGGATGTTTGTAGTGGTTCGGAATCCACTTTAAGCCGCAGGTCCCGGTTTCCTATGACTGTAAGAGCATTACAGAGCAAAAGTCAGACTTTTACCTACGGGTGCTCCTTCACAACAGAAGCTGCTTCCTTCCCCTTCAACCATGAGTCCATACGGGCTCGTGGGCTTGGTCTAGATTAGATATCTTTTTTTTTTTTTTGTTCTAATGCAGCTGGCAAACACCTAGACAGCTTGGTCTTGGATGCCTTAAGGCAAGCGCTGCACAGACGTTACTCACTTTGCATTACCCAGGGGCGCGTGTAACTTGAAGATACGGACGCGGAGTAACAATGCCCCCGCAACGCTCTGCGATCCTATTTGGACCGGGACCTAAGGTTTAAAAGTGGATTCCGAACCACTACAAACATCCATGGCACAGCCGGGACTCGAACCCGAAACCTGTGGTGCCGAGCGCCAGAGCGCTAGCCACTCGGCCATTCAGGCCCTAGATTAGATATCTATCAAGTGGGATAAGTAACAACAACACTATTACACCACACCTAGTTGTGTAAGTGTGCCTAGAGCTGAGTTACAGTTTGGGAATGACGTGGGTGAGAAGAAGTCTGATTGGGCTCTGTGACACTCTACGATCCTATGAGACCGGGACCTACGGCTTAATGTGGATAGACCTTGGCAAGACCTTTAGTAAGCTGTACTCTCTTCAAATTTGGTTCCATGACCACTGAACCACCCTGTTTATGAGTGAAACTAAATAATGTTCACTGGCCCTTTCTCTGGAGTTTCAAACTGAATAGGATTTTGTTGAAAATTTTTTGTTCCGGATAGAATTGCATGGCCCGTATTGTTATCAGCAATATATCCATCTTATGATGATCCTTTTTTTAATTCCATCTATTAGCTCCCCACTCTCCCTATATATATCTTGTTCAAATTTTCAATCGTTCATAAAATACTTTTTATTCATCCATTCAAGTTCAAATACATTTCTTTTTTTAACTTGTAGTGGATGACACTGGATGTTAATACAGTTTTTAAATTAATTTAAGTTGCATGTATCTACCCATAGATGGCGCCAGATAAAATTAAAAAAATGAATGATAATTATTTATAAAGGACTTTCTGCAATAGAGTGAAAAAAAGTAGGAATTGACTTAATTTTTTTTTTTTTTTGTTATATTACTTGTTCTTCTGATGGGACTCATTTTTTTTTTTTTGTTTCAGATTCTTCCATCATCAGAATCTAAGTCTTAAATACTTGTGATAAGACAGTTCCCTTAAAAAAATTCGCGCAAAATAGGTCAATTCTGTGCTTCTGGCATGCTTTTTAGAGATCTGCCAATAGTCGAGTTTATCGTTATCCGTTATTGGTTTGTTAATAAGCGCCGTATGAGCAGAGCTCTCGTTCTAATCCATTCAGCTTTTTCTCGGCCAATTTGGTCCGTATTAGCTGTTCCGCCATCTTCCATTGTTTGCTCAAGTTCTTCACCCCCTACTCACCCCTTTCCTTTTTTTTTTTTACCGGATTTATCTTCTTAAGTCGCTAGAGCCCGACTCCGTTGATTAGATACATCTTCGATCTGTTTTCCGTTCCCTGATTAGACTTCTGTCCCCACCCCCCACCCTCTTTTCCGGGAATTCCTGTTTATTGGGTTTCCCTGCTTGACCCTGAAGGCTGATTCCGTTTTATCCTCCCCAAATCCTCCTGGAAAAAAAAGACGTTCAATGACGATCCCTTTGTTTATTTATTTATTTATTTTTTTTAATATTTTTTTTTTTATTTTTGATTTTGCTAGTATCCGTGGAAAATGTTTTATTTGAGTTCTGTAGAGATAAGATATCTATCCATGGGTATTTCTTTAGAAGAATCTTTTAAGATTTTGAAGAAAAAAAAATTACTTTGGAGTAGTTGCGATTGAAAAAAAAAAAAAATTGCGGTGTTTGCCAAATGTTTATTGTATTAATATTTTGTGACATAAAACAGGTTACAAAACTGATAAGATTGATGTCAGGAAATTATATTAAAATTTTTGCATTATAAATACCGATGAATAATAAAATGTACAAAAATCAGCCATAATTTAAATGGTGTAAATTGAAACAATTTAAATTAATTATTTAATTTTTATGAGAATAATCATCGTTTTAAACATGTCCTTTTTTATTGATTTCCAGACAAAATCTAGTTTTGCATATTCTTCATCACTCTATATCGTTCTCCTTTTAGTACTACCTTGTAATCTAATACTAACTCATAATTTACATTAGGCACACTCAATCAGTTAAATTCGTTACACGTACAAATTGAAGAGGAATTATTTTCACGATTCAATGACTCCTGCTTCGACAAGCTTAAGCTCAAGCGAATTACCATCGAAAACACTTTTCTTTTGCAATATTGCCATTGATACAATTTTCCTTTCTACTCGACGCAATTTTCATCTAGATAATTTCCTCTCTGATAGGTAGTCACAGTTATCATCATCAAAATTTCAACTTCGATATGCTGATACAATTACCATCTGCATAAACTTCTCTCTTTCACACTTGCACATTTACCACAGATGCTTTTTTCTATGTGGTGGTGCAATTAACATCGATACAGACTACGCTTTGGCACACTTGCACAATTATCGACACAGTTTTTTTTCTTCTATAAGATGGTACAGTTATCATCGACAAAAACTTCGCTTTAGCACATTTACCATCGGCATAATTTTCGCTTCTATACTCTGGAACAATAACTATCGACACAAACTTAGCTTTGCCATACTTGCACAATTAGCATCGACACAATTTCCGTTTTTACACTTGTACAGTTATCATCGACATACACTTCGCTTTGGCGCACTTGCACAATTACCATCGACACACTTTTCACTTCGTTAAACTGGCACAGTTGCCAATGAAACAAATTTCGTTCTTTTAGACATGCTGGCACAATTACTGTTGATATAATTTTCACTTCAATAGTACGGACAATACCATCGACACAATTTTCTCTTTGACACTGCGGCACAATTACCACCATTGTAATTTATGCTTCGGCATGCTAGAACAATTACTAACGGCACAAACTTTACTTTGTCACATTTGCACAATTACTATCAACACACTTTTCGCTTCTTACACTTGTACAATAACCATCGACACAAACTTCGCTTTCAAATGCACAATTTCCATCGACACAAACTTCGCTTTCAAATGCACAATTACAATCGACACAAACTTCGCTTTCAAATGCACAATTACAATCGACACAAACTTCGCTTTCAAATGAACACGAATTTTCACAATCGACGCAAACTTCGCTTTCAAATGCACAACTACCATCGACACAAACTTCGCTTTCAAATACAATACCATCGACACAAACTTCGCTTTCAAATGAACAATTACCATCGACACAAACTTCGCTTTCAAATGCACAATTACAATCGACGCAAACTTCGCATTCAAATGCACAATTACCATCGACACAAACTTCGCTTTCAAATACACAACTACAATCGACAAAAACTTCGCTTTCAAATGCACAACTTACAATCAACAAATGCACAACTTCTTCGCTTTCAAATGCACAACTTCGACACAAACTCAGCACAGACACAACTTCGCTTTCAAATGCACAATTACAATCGACACAATTTTTCTAAATGTACAATTACAATCGACACAATTTTTGTTGGTACAATTACAATCGGCACAATTTTTGCTGGTACAATTACAATCGACACAATTTTTGCTGGTACAATTACAATCGACACAAAAACTTGTTTTGGCACAATTGCATTACCACAGACATAAATTTTGTTTCTGCATGTTGACACATTTATTATCGACTCACTTTTAACTTCGTTAAGCTGGCAGAGTCGCCATTGAAACAAATTTCACTTAGACATGCTGACACTATCTATTTATATAATTTTCACTTCAATAGGAGGGCGCAACTACCATTGTAATAAATTTCTCTTTGGCATGGTGGTACAATTACCACCTTTTCAACTTTTGATTCGTTATTGCTGGAATAATTATTATCGATTTAATTTTCAATTCGATAGTATGGACAATACCATTGACACACTTTTATCTTTGACACAGTTAACACATTTTCAATTTTTGATTCTATATGTTTTAACAATTACTATCGATTCAATTTTCCTTCTAGATGTTGACACAATTACTACTAACATAATTTTCTCTTCGACAGGATAGCGCAATTGACATTGGTACAATTTTCTCTCGACGTGGTTGAACAGTTACATTCGTTGTAATTTTTACTTCAATCTGTTGGAACAATTACCATGGAACTTCAAATGACATCCTCGTCACTGTCCCTTCATTCTATAAAACTTTATATCAAACAAATAATGACTAAAAACCACAAGTTACAAATTCAAGATGAGATTAAGTCAAAGCGTTGGAGAGCTGAAGATCTTTTAGCAATACCCAGCAATCCGCGACGGCATGCTGTCGCCCAGTTCCGACTTCTGACTGGCCATGACTTCTAGCAGAACATCTCCATCGCATTAAAATCTTTTCGAACCCTGGCTGCCCCCTATGGGGATCAACAGACCCAATGAACAGAGACCACCTCCAACGATGTGCGGTACTTGACGGCGACTCGGAGACAACGCTTTACTGGCTTGCGAGAGAACTCATAAGGCAATGACTTCGGTCATCTTTGCATTTATTGGATGTTTATTCTTTTGTATTTTTTCCTTTGTTATTTTTGTTATTATTACTATTTATATTCTTCTTGTACTTGCCTTTCAATTGGAAATAAAAAAAGCAATTATCATGGATACCCTTTCCAATTAGACTTGTTGCCATAATTACTAAGAACATAATTTTCACTTCGACACACTGACATATACATCCTACTGAAATACATATACATCCTACATCCCTACCTGAAATTAGTCACTACAACGGATGTTTCCTAATTTTAGTAGCAATTTTTCTCAGGATTTTCTATTTTTTACTCATTCAAATAGGACGTTGAAAGACTAAAAGATGTGGAAATTTGTTTATTTAGTTTTGTGTATTAAATTTTTAATTCTATTGAATAAATATATTTCAAAATTAGTATTTTGTGTTTTATTGCTAATTATTAAATTAATTTTTTCAAATCATTATCATGTATTCATGCATAATCATATAGTATGAATATGATCATGCATTCATGTATTCATGCACTCATTTTTAACAATGGGGTAATAGCAATTCTTTCAATTATACGAAATACACATTTTAGAAGTCAGCTAAATGTAAGAACATTAATATTTTTTTTTTTTTTACTTTAAAATTCTACTAGTTATTAGGTTTATCCATCCTATTTTATGGCGGAAATGGACGAATCGATTATAAAAAAAAAAAAGGGGTTTTGAATCTGACATATGCATTGTAAATCATTTTTGAAAGAAAAAATAATTGTTATCGTGGAATATTTTTTTCTTTTAATATTATACAAATTAAAATTTTATTTATAAAAAATTAAACTATTTTTATTGTAATTAAATCTTTTCGAAATTACCTTCCCCCTATATCACACCGATGTGCTCAAAGTCTCACATGGCGAGTTTGTCAATTTTCCACGTTGGCTGAATTCTAGTAATTTCATGTAATCGACAACATCGAAATTCATATTTTTTTTCTTTCTAATGCAGCTGGCAAACACTTAGACAGCTTGGTCTTGGATGCCTTAAGGCAAGCGCCCCTTTGCATTACCCAGGGATCGCGTGTAAGCCACGGACGCCGAGTAACAATGCCCCTCACCGCTCTACGATCACATTATACCGGAACCTATGGTTTAAAGTGGATTCGAACCACTACAAACATGCATGCCACCGCCGGGACTCGAACCCGAAACCTGTGGTACCGAGAGCCAGAGCGCTAACCACTCGGCCATTCAGGCCCCTCGAAATTCATATAGATTACCTGATTTTTAAACAATTATTATTATTATTAGAACTGTCAACATGATATTTTAAGGGTGGGGTTGCGAGGTTCAGAAAAGGCATGCAAGGGGTAGGCAGTCGGTGAGAGAAACCTACCTCCTCTTACCTGCAGACGTATCGCGGTCACAGTCAGAGCCAGTAGGCCGAGTAGGTAGGCCAAAAGAGGCGGCGTTCCGCAGTTCCCAGGGACTCTCCACCAGAGGGATGCTACTCGTCTGCCAGTCGTAAGACAGGGTGCTAGGGCAAAGCAGCAGCCAGAGGTTAAATGCAGGTAGGTACAGGTAGGTGAGGACCCTTAAATAAAAGAGAAAAAATTAATTAGAATCTGAATATTCTGTTCAAAATCATTAATAAACTTCAACATCAATGACATAAGTTGAAAATTATTTGAATACACAATCGTTAAAGATGTATTTGTTGGGATTAGATGAATATACCACAAAGTTTTTATGAGATGTAGTAAAACTTCTTCCAATGCGAGGTCGTTATTATTTCTATTTGTTTAACCTATATACAGCTAAAGGTTATTCACATCATTTACCAACCTTGACATCATATCAGGGGCCTTCTAGCCGAGTAACTAGCTGCCTGGCGCTCGATGTCGTATTATGAATGTTTGTTGTGGTTCGGAATCCACTTTTTAAAACCGTATGTTCCTGTCTAATATGACTGTTGGGCATAGGGATAACAACCCAACCCCGTAAAAAGAAAACATCTCCTGTCTCATAATCTAGGAAAACTTACTGTCTGCCGGTAGACAAACGGCCTTGGCCTACTATGGGTTATAGAGCCGGGGAGTTAGTAGTTAGACATCATATCATCTCCTAAACGTTGGTCTCTAGTATCACTAATTTCTGAAATGAAACCCAGCAAAAAATATATTCAAATTCTGTTTCTTTCTATTTGAATCCAATGAAAACACTTCCTGGCCTAAAAGATTTGCATACAAATGGAAAGGTTAAACATGAGAGCTTTTCATTTGATTCATTTCACGACTTCGAACTAGATCCATGAGTTCAGATGCTGGTCTGGAATTACCTAAAAATAGCGCGCGTTAGGTTTCAGAATCAAGCGGGCTTAGTTCCAAACTCAACACAAGATGGTCAAAAGCTTAAACGTTCCTGTATACGTGAAAATGGACACGAAAATTCTGTAGGCTGAAATGTCCTTTCATTTGGCTTTGTGGTGCGAACACTCTAAATGTCATCCAGAATCATTATTTTATCAAAATTATTGTGGCATAAATTCATTCATATATTTTCCGATGCTGCAAAGTTGAATAAAAAAAATCTTCTCTATTTACAGTGATGTATAATGTGGTGTAGTAAAAGTAGTAGTTCAGAAGTCCAATAAGTGTTACCATAAGAAAATTCCAGGTTTTACGAAATTAATGCAAAAATACAAAAATATCAAACAATCTTTGTATTCTTTAAGAGTTTCTTTCCGCCATATCACTATTGAAAATTCAGAACACACAAAAGAATGTTATTTGGTTTTTTATTCATAAATTCTCGATTACATTTTATTTTACAAAGGCCGAACATTGGAGTCTAAACCATTAGTTCAAGAGCTCTCCAGTTTTTTTTTTTTTTGATCATGTCATCATACTGGGAAAGTGTATTACAATTATTTAGATGTTCAAAACTCATAGGCCGACTAGAGTGACAAAAACACAATTTGGAGAATCCACCACTCAATTTTATGGAGGTGGAAACGCAAACCGTCATGACCAGTCGATGTCAAAATAGAGCCACCTCTGTCTTTCTTAGAAAACTAGGAATAGTTCTCTCTTCCTCCTGAATTCTCCATCTCCTATTTTGTTTAAGAATTTTCTTAAGAGTCCAGTTAACAAGCAATTTAATCGATGCTCTATCAAAGTTTCTTTCTTAGGCTCGTGCCCACTGAAAAGATGCGAAAGCGGTTCGCCTGAAACCAGTTTGCAATGCCGCTTGGAGTTGACCAACTTCTAAGCGGAACTCAAAGCTATTTCGGACGTTTCGCTGTGAAGGGGTCGAAAAAATTTTCTCGCTTGCCTCTTCACGTTTCTTGGGAGACAATATATCAGCTTTTAATTCCACAGGGCCTTAATTCCACAGGGAGCTTTAATCTATTGGAAAGAAATTCTGTGCGCAAAGTCTGTCTTAAGCAAAGGCCTACAGTTCAAGATTCTTTGGGAACTATTTTGATGATTCAAAAATGTTTGAAGTTCATTCTTGCAGTCAGACAAGATGACTGTTTTAATAAAGGAGTGGCTACTAACCGACAATTGTTCAATAGCCAGAGTAATGGCTTCCCATTTTGCCATTGAAGGCAGTAGTAAGAAGTCCTACAAGTAAATAAAAACCAAAAAGCTCCCTATAGATACCGGCTCCAGCATCTCTCGCACTCTGAAACATAACTGAAAACAAGTTATATTCTATCACACTCCGCTGAACTTTTCTTTATCTGACTAACTTCTTGACGGCCTGTTGACCAAGTGGCTAAGCGTTGTGGTATTTGATTCAACAGTCATCAAGTTTCTATCCTGGCTGTGGGATGTACTACGTAAAAAAAGTAGAAGGACACTTGATTTTTGTAACAATAACTGAAAAATATTTTATTTTTACTAAAATTTTTATTAGAAACATTTTACAAATATTTTAAAAATACAATTTTAACATCAGAATTATGATATTAAAACATAAAATATTAATGGCAACAAAAAATAAAAAATTCTCTTTTGAAACTTTGTAAAAAAAGTAGAAGGACAGCATTATAATGAATGAAAAAAATAATGATTTTTACTAAGGAATGTTCTTCCAATTGGCCTTTATGACTTCAAATATTCTGTTTGGAAGTGAATTGTATAGAGATTGAACTTCTTGTTTGACAAAAAATTGTCCACGAGTCATTCAATGCTTCGAAGCTGAGTTAGCGAATCAAATTGCCTTCCATCAGCATAAAACCACGAAACTAGCATTGCCAGATGTTTTCCACTATATTATGGTCAGGAATTTTGGCTGGCCATGGTAAAAACATCCACATTATTTGTTAGAATGAATTTTTGACTCCAGTCGCTGTGTGAATGGAAACCTGTCTTGCTGAAACTTCCACCCTTCACCCCCCAAGTCAGAGCCATAAGGAAGAAGCTCGGAATTCAGCACTTAAATGTAGTGTATGTTTTTGCCTACCATTTAAGAAACCAGACTTGTCCTTCCTCCGTATCCAACAGCCAACCAAACCATTAAACTCCTCCCCATTTGTCGTGTTGAATAGTATTCGTCTTCATTCACCAATAGACAATGCCAGTAGCGCTGATATCCGTCTGGACCGTCTAAGTTAAATTTCTTTCATCGGAAAATATCACAGAAGTCCATTCTGTAGTCCAGGACATGTGCCTCCTTAATCCACGATAAACGGTTATCAATGAGCTTGTGTCCACTTAGGAGATGTTTCCGTTTTTTGAAAATGAATTTTTAGATCTTTTAATATATAGTAGTAAACTGTTTGTTACGTCAACATGATTAAATCCTGCTTGGATTTGCCTTTTTAAACACTTCCTTGTTGTTCTAAACACAAGAACAAGTTTTCTTTTCATCATGCGGTGTTAACTTTTTCGGTCTACCAGTCTTCTTTTTCTTTCCATTTTTATATGATTTCTGATAAAAGTTTGAAACTGTATTGGCTCATCTGCAACTCTCGAGCACCTTTACCATCATTTTTGATATGCGGAAATTTGGCCTTTTTGAAAATCGTTCAAAGGTATTCCTTTTAGGCATTTCTGAGAACGGAGAAACAGTGTAACTTTTAAACAAATCAGATATTTTTGACAGAAAAGGATAAAACAAAGTACAAAATCACTATTTAACTAAAGAATAGCTCACTAAATTAAATATATTAGCAAGTGTCCTTCTAGCTTTTTTTACGCATCGGAAATTATATATACTATATACTGGTAGATGTTTATTATTAATATTAGTCGCAGATGTTTAATTTTTGCCTAAAATGAAAAAAAAGGATCATTAAACTAAATCTGCATAAATATCTGGTAGTTAGAGAAAATAAGAGATATTAATTGGCAAAAAAAACACTGTCCTTCTATTTTTTTTTATGCAGTGTATGTATGTTAGTGATTCGAATCCACTTTAAATTGAAAACTCTGACTTCCAGGGAGTAAATTGTAATCTCAATTGAGCAAAAAAAAAAAAAAAAAATAGACAGTCTCGACAGACCAAACTGGCATACTTTTGTTAATAGGTATGAATATTTGAGGACAGTAAAAAAAATTTGAAAACTTTTTTTCTTTCAGCTGAACTTCAATGATTCATGTGAATCAGTAAATTAAAACATTTAACAAAACTATAAAATGAAAGGGTGGAAAAGTGTAGAAATAAACAACTGTGTATTATTTTAGTTTGAAATATAAATGACATGCATAGAATTTTTGCTTATATATTTATTGTTTTAATTATAAATACCAGGAGTACACAATCTTTAATCTTTTTTATGCCACAAGAACTGATTTGAAAATTCATTGTACCCCGTTTCTAGTTATATGTTCACTATATCGACTATTAGCATTAACATATCGTTGAAGATATTAATGTTAAACTCCTATTTGCATTAACACTCAAGAGTTTTTCTGTTATAATGATAAAATAATATGTATGCTAATAATGCTAACAAGAAAAGGTTAAAATAATGGTACTCAGATCCAAAAATTTCTAAGAGATAATTTTGCCAGCCACTCTCGGTCAAAGGTTTTTCATTAATTATTCATTTTCAAACTTATGTACCGAGAATATTATATGGACTAATTCATCAATTGATTGTTTTTCAAATGAATCATTGTAGATTCATTAAAAAGTGATATCATTGTTGTCACTCACCGTGTATGTCCATGACTTCGCAAAAGCTGCCGGGTTGTCGTGTTCATTAACTGGGGCAGAGGACCGTTGATGCACATCCGAAGGTAGCACAGAGCACATGTCTGAGGAAAGGCATGGAAAACAATCACAATTAAAATTATAATGATATATTATGTACATTTTATTAAAAAATATTTTACCATCAATTTACATTACTAATATATGGTGTCCCTAAAATCTCCAACATTTATTACTGAAGCACTTGAAATGGTCAAATAAAAGTGAATATTATTACAAAATGAGACGAATATATTTAAAATTTTTAAATATTTAATTTTTTTTATTTAATTTATGAATGGGTACTAGGAGGTGCATGAAACACATCAATGATGGTATTCGATTTCTTGGTCTTACTCATTGTAGCATACCCCCATAAGTAGTATTCAACACTGATCATTTGCATTAGATGAACAGTGCCCTGTACCATTGTTCGACATCTTTAACAAATATTTTTGGTTCGGGAAGCCCCATCAATGACATCAGTGATCCTTTTTTTTTAGCCCAATGGCCAAAAACCTCGGTGTCAATTTTGTAGTGGTTCGAATCCACTTTTAAACTGTCCTAGTCCCTAATTTGTCAAAAGAAAATTTCCTATCTTTGCTTTAGATGAGTCGTGTTCCGTACCATTGTTCAATATCTAGTGTACGTGGTATTCTGAATTGTATAAAAAGCCGTGTATCCAGCAATGTCCAGGACATGATTCAGAGGACCACTGAGGGCATTGCAATTTTTGTAACAGCAGGGTATGTAAATTTTTTTCATGGCAAGAAATTGAGTACTATCTGGATTATTTTTGCCTTCGTGCAACTCATGCTACCTATATAGAGATGTATTAAATTAAATAAAAAAGAAGAAAAAAAAATTAAATGTATGCTACTAACTTTGTAATAGTTCTCATGTATCTGTCTTTTTAATTTGCCTTTGTAATAATAAAACGAAAGAGACTTTATGGACAGCCTATTATACACTTTTATTGTACAAAGTATTTTTGAGCATTGAACATATTGCATTCTTTTTAAAACCGCGATCAATTATCAATAATCAATGCATGTAGTAGTAGCGGGTCATATGTTGAAAGTTTCACGATACATGTGTTCGTGAAAATATAATTTGAAAGAACGACGTAAACCACAGATAAAATAACAGGGTGGCCATAAAATATTTTACCTGTTTGCATCTGCAGCTACAACCGACAGAATGCTACCAAATTTCATACACAGACTGTGGAAGATTTAGATCAGGGGTCTTCAAACTTTCCAGCCTTAGGGCCATACTGTTTACTCCAGTAAGTACCAAGGGCGAAAACCGTTTTAATTTTTCTGCCATTATCTTAGTCATAGACCAGTCGCAGAGTACGCGCTGAGCGAACATATACTTGCTAACTACAAACTATTGTCAGTAAAAATCACAATTACACAAATCTCATTAGTATTTTTGCAAGTGGATACCCAGCGTTTCATTCGCGTTCATTTAGCTTTTCCGTTCCTGGGGGATTTTCTAGATAAAAATCATTTGTTCGATTCAGGATATATCATTCCAAACATCGAAATACCTACATATGCGATACTCTTTACCCCAACATAACCACCGAGGGTAACCGCGGGATGTTCACTACTTTATAATGTTAATGGATTCATTTCTCAATTACTTGTTAGTTGTTATGCTTAAGTTAAATTTTCCACATAATATGCTTGTCATTAAGCTTTACCTAGCAAGTCAATAAAACCGAGTTATTGTCATTCTGTGTTTTTTATCCAACTTATTACAGCAACAATAAGCTTTCGCTGTCGCGGGCCGGATGGATGTCACTGGCGGGGCGTAGTTTGGAGACCTCTGATTTAGAGATGAAGACCAGAGCGCTAGACGGTCCATTCAAATCCCCATCTTCCTTTTCTTTCTACATTCCGGATGAACTTTGGTTTTATTTTTATACATTAGTTTTAGCTGCAGACCCCAAACAGGGAAATATATTTTATAGCCACCTTGTATTTTTATGTAATTTTTTCTTTCTAATGCAGCTGACAAACACTTAGACAGCTTGGT
The DNA here is from genome assembly GCA_021605095.1 of Caerostris extrusa. NCBI lineage: Eukaryota > Metazoa > Arthropoda > Arachnida > Araneae > Araneidae > Caerostris > Caerostris extrusa. The sequence continues at coordinate 5,527 of BPLR01009527.1, read as the reverse complement.
CTTGGATGCCTTAGGCCACTGCACAGACATTACTCTCTTTGCATTACCCAGGGGGCATTCTTGAAGATAAGCCACGGAGTAACAATGCACCTTCTACGAACCTATTAGGATCGTGACATACGGTTTAAAGTGGATTTCGAACCACTACAAACACCCATGGCACCGCCAGATTCGAACCCGATACCTGTGGCATACCGAGCGCCAGTGAGCTAGCCACTCGGCCATCAGGCCCCCTTTTTTATGTAATTATAAAGTGAAAAAATTAATAAAGTTATTACATAAAAGCTTAATACTTTAACAAAAGTTGCTGTACGATATTTATGCATGAGTTGGAAAATCATGTTTTTTAAACAATACCTAATTAATTAATATTGATAGTTCTAAATGTAATAAAAAACAAAAAATAGGATATCCCTTATAAATTGTTTATTCGTTTTTTTTTAAAAAAAAACACCGCTTGATATTTGCTTGAATTAGAATTTTATTTATTAGCGTTTATTGTATGAAAAGCTAATTCACATTAGAGTGCATTAGTTTTAAGTGCTACACATTAAACTGGTTTGCAAATAGATTGGATGGAAATTGAAACGATTGTGGTCTCATAGTGAAACATCACTCGAATGTGGTCTCATATTTAAAATTCTTTCGAATGGGTCATTTGCAAGCCATCATGGTGAAGAATTAACAGGTGAGTTGAAATGTTCCTAGGCTGACACAAATGGCGCTACCAGTATAAAGAAATAAAATGATTTTTAGTTAGCCCTCAACCTTAAAAAGACACGTGTATAAATTAGACAGCTGTTGCACTATTAGTATGTGAGTTATAGCATTTTTAGTGAAGCAACTTTTGTTAGTTTGAAAAAATGGATAAAAAAGGAATTTCGTGTGTTAATAAAGCATTGCTTTTTGGCGAAAAAAAATACTATCGAAGCCAAGTCTTGGCTTGATAAACATTATTCGGACTTTGCACCAGGAAAATCAACCGTAGAGAAGGGATTTGCTAAATTTAAACGAGGCGAAATGAGCACCGAGGACGATGCACGCAGTGGACGCCCCAAAGAGGCTGTTACCGACGAAAACATCAAAAAAGTCCACAAAATAACCGTAAAGTTGATTGAGATAGCTCAGACCCTAAAGATATCAAAGGAACGTGTTGGACATATCGTGGATGAATATTTGGATATGCGAAAGCTCTGTTCAAAGTGGGTGCCGCGCGAGCTCACAATCGTACAAACCAACAAATGGATGATTCTAAGCATTGTTTGAGCTGTTCAATCGTAGTAAACCCGAATTTTTGCGTCGATATGTGACAATGGATGAAACATGGCTCCATCATTTCAACTGACTCCATCGACAGTCAGTCGAGTGGACTGCACGGGATGAACACTAACATTAAAACTACTATGACTCACATACTAATAAGTGCAACAGCTATCAAATTTAGACGCGTGTCTTTTGAAGGTTAGGGTTAACTAAAAATCATATGGATTAGTACTAGTAGCGCCATCTATGTGTCAGCCTGTCAACTTTCAGCCCACTTGTTGTTACTCAGAATGGTGTCAGTAATGTCAGTTTTGGTCCTACATCTTGAAACCTCTTCCGACAGACGACTGGATGCTTGCTCGCAAGGTAAAATTATTCGAGTTCTAACTGCAACGCCCACGAAGAATCAGACATACGGACATCATGCATCAAACAGACATCAAACAATGAAAAGATTACTCACCACGCTAATTAAAACAGCCGTCCTCGCCAGAATATGAGAGTTGGTGACATTCACTAAGGACCTCACATCTTTGCAGTCGTACAGGGTGTCCTCTTGCTTAGGATGGCTACTGAAACAGAAAAGTTTAATTTTTAGAAACATTGAAAAAGGGAATTTGATGTTCATTCTATAAAAGACACATAAAGTGTAATTTAGAATACTATCGTGAGGTATTACAGTGATTTGTCGTTTTATGGATTGTAAAACAATCACAATAACAACATAAAACTAAAACGGTTATGCATAAAAACCATTTAGAAAAGAATATTATATTTTAATGCTATTAGCAACATTATAAAAGGATTGTTCTAAAATCAAGACATTTTATTTGACGCAGTGGCACGTGTTTTCTTCTAATGAAAATTTTTGTGTTAAACCTATAAAAAAAAAAATAATAGACTCAAAAATTAAAGATTACGAAGTGATTATTTCTTCTTTTTCAGTGACGCAATAGTCCCATGATGGGCCGAGACAGTCCGCCAACTGGCAGATTTCAGACAGGAGATGCTTTTTTTTTTTTGAGGTAGGGTTGTAATCCTACGCCCAACGTTCAACAGTCATGTTAGACCAGGACCTACTGTTTAAAGTAGATTCTGAACTACTTCAAACATCCATGGCACCTCCGGGACTTGAATATGTGGTACCGAGCACTAGAGCACTAGTCATTCGGCTCATCACGCCCAAAAGTGTTCTTACCTCAGCCAATCACAATTTCAATTTGATACATTTCCCTCATCGGATAGAGAAAATACGCGTTATGATTTCCCTCTCGCAGGGATTATCAAGTACCCGAGGCCCAAGTTGCCACAAGCTGCGTCGTTATGACTGGGAGATGAGTTGAGTTGTTAATTAGATGAACGTTAAAATGGAATTTTAATGATTTTGCTGAGTCTGCATTAAATTAGCTGAGCATTTGGAAACTTAACATGCGGAAAATCAATATACTTAAATTGAAGCAATTGGGTCTGAATGGCCGAGTGGCTAGCGCTCTGGCGCTCGGTACCACAGGTTTTGGGTTCGAGCGGTGCCATGGTTGTTTGCAGTGGTTCGTAATCCACTTTTAAACCGTAGGTCCCCGTCTAATATGATCGCAGAGCGTAGCGGGGGCATTGTTACTCCCGCGTCGTTGCTTATCTTCAAGTTACACACGCCCCCTGGGTAATGCAAAGTGAGTAACGTCTGTGCAGCGCTTGCCTTAAGGCATCCAAGATCAAGCTGTCTAAGTGTTTGCCAGCTGCATTAGAAAGAAAAAAATTGAAGCAATTTGTAACACTACGAAAATATGCAAAAAAAATCCCTTGTTTCAATAGTTAAACCAAAATAACAATCTATTATTCTCTGGGGAAAATTGAATTATTATGTTGAAATATTCTAAGGAATTTTGAAATACACATAGACTAACTCCTAATATGTGCGTTTTGATAGTTAGAGTTAACTATTACTCATCATGAATTTTAAATAAATTTTTTAACTGTATCTGTTATAAATAAATGTTTTAATTTTTCACTTGAAAACTCTCTTAGATTTTCTTTTCTTTTTTGATAGTTAGAGTTAACTATTACTTACCATGAATGTTTTTTCAGTAATTCCTTTAACTGTAATAAATAAATGTTTTAAATGTATTTATTTTGTAAACTTTCTTAGATTTTTTTCTTTTAAAATATGACAATACGATTGAAAAGGACTAAAAATATACATCATAAATATGGTTCTCAGAAAATCCAGAATTTCTTTCGGGTGTTAAATAAATCGCCAAATAATCTGAGATTGAGAGCAATTCTCTCGCCAAGGGCTCACGGCCGTTGTTTGAGAATCCATCAAATCAGAACCAGAAGCCGAAATCACATCCTCCAAAGTGTCATCGATATTGGAAAAACAGACGACAAAAACAAAAGATACAAATCGAATCTGGCAGCAGCCATTTCTCTCACACACCCCGTGATGAATCGAAATGCTCCAGCCTTTTACTCCCACCCCCTCCGTCCAACAACTCAACTCACCTGAAAAAGATGGCCACCCTCACTCTCCCACTCTCTCTCTCTCTCTCTTACATCCATTCCGAAAGTTTTAAAAGCCTTTTTCTCTGGGAGAAGAAAAATAAAATCCCTTTTCGACTTGACCTTCGGCTATTAGATCCGAAAATAGGATCGTTTTTCTTTATAAAAACGGCCACCCCCCACCCCCCAGCCAACATTTTCCTGTTTCGAGTTCTATTTTCGAAAAAGACACTTAAAATCGATTTAACGTTCTGGAGACCTCCCTCTCCGGCTGGAAGGGGTAAAGAAATATGATTCCTCTCCGGAAAAACCCATAAGAGGACATTTGCCTCCTTTTTCTCCACCCTTTCCCCATTTCCCTGATTCTTGCTCTCAGCATCCTGGAGCTCCCTTTTCGGGAAAACAATCCTTTCCGCTACCTGAGAACGCTTTCAATATCACTCAGAAATCGAGATTCAGTTTCCCGAAAACAGGTGACGTGGAAAGGGGTGCTTTCGCACGATGGAAAAGGGAACCCTTTCCATTAACTCGAAGGCGAAACAAAAGTATTTATTGCCCGTGATTTATCGTTGGCGCTTTTAGAGTAACGGGATAGTTTAATATGTTATAATGCAAACTCTATGTTATAGCTTATGCAAGCAATGATATCTTCACTTTAAGCAATTGCATAAGAAAACGCAACATTAATTCAATGAAATAAATATATTTTTCAACATCTATGAGTTTTAATATAGAATACAGCAAATTAAGTAAAATTGTAACTATATTAATACAGATTATGATTTTTAAGGATTTAGATTTTTAGAGTTTTAACTAAAACCATTAGAAGTCACTGTATAAATATTTAAAGGTCTCTAAGACTTTAGATTTTTCACTCTAAGACTTAAAAGTCACTATAAATAACTTAAATGATAATATCTAATATCTTTCAAAAGTTCACATTTAAACCCTTAAAAGTCACTATAAAGACACTTCCTTGAAAAACACATTATAAATCCCAAAGTTACATATGTAAATTACTTTTAAAAGCTCATGACATTAAAGCTTCACTTTTAAAAAGTCCTTGTAATTGTTTAAAAACTTTAAAAAGCCACCTAAAACCCCTTACACGACACGGTTCACTAACACACATGTCCTTGCCTGTAGGCGTCCGAAATACGGTGGCACGGTATAAATGCGTAAAGGTTACGACTTTTAAAAATCACATTAATATAAACCCTAAAAGTCACTATCTAAATGTTTAAAGAAGCTATATTCGTAAGGCAATAAAATCACATTTTTTAATCACAAAGCTACAATTTCTTAACACATTTAACGTGTGAATTTGGTAACCTTGCGAAAAATATGCAAAAACACGTTATTAATTAACAATCCTCAAAAATATCTTTACTTAGAAAAGGAGATATTAAGTTATTATGTTGAAATAGTCTAAAAGGAACGTTTGAAATACACATAGATTCCACTTGCATGTTTTTGGATAGTTGCACAGGCCAACCATTTTCGTCGCGGAATTATTTTTAAATGCTTATTTTCAACTGTAGCTGTGTAATAAATTTTAATCAACTATAATAAATATATGTTTTAAATGTGTTTCTGTTTGTAGTTCTTCTTCAAGTTTTTCTTGGACAATAAAAGTAGATTTGGAAAGGATCAAAAAAATATACATCATAAATAGGCTCTTTAGTAAATCCATACTTAATTTTGGTTTTAAAATATATCGCCAAATAATCTAACATTGAGAGCAATTTCTCTTCCTGCCAAAGCG